>JAHBCN010001609.1:27500-112159 GCA_019359885.1 Listronotus oregonensis | reverse complement strand
CTTTTCAGGGCCGCTGGCTGTTGAGTAAATGACGATGTTTTTTTCTTTACTCCCTTTTTCTTTAATTAGCGCGGCACAATGCATTATTGCTGCGATTTCCGCTTGGAAAACCGTGGCGTGCTGACCAAGACTTAACCCTTTCGCGACGACTTTTTTCAAAATTTTTTGGTCCGTAAAATACTATTGGGATATATGTGTCCCAGACACATGCTTTAAAAACACTGTTTGCTTGTTAGGCTATTAATTTTACATATTAATATGACCCACTCGTATTTTATGCTTAATATATGGTCTTTGCATAAGAGCCTGGGGAATGAAGCAATCAAACTTGCAATTTTAAAAGACCACTTCAAACTATTGGTTAGTAAACTATATTTTAATATACCCAAGAAGCCAGAAAAAGCAAACAAGACCTACTACGTAGACGATTTAGTCGATTGTCTTATAGGTACTTTCTTGAAGGCGAGATCGGCGAAGAGTCCTTTTCAATGCATAGACGGGAGTATGGCAAAGTTCAAGCGATATTAACCCATAAAGCCCATTAAGCATGGTATCAAAATTTGGGAGCGTTGTGACTCTTTAACTGGCTACGTCTACGACTTCGATATACAGGGTGTTTCAAAAAACATGGACCATTGCTCGTGGGGTAATTCTTTACTAAAAAATAATAAAAAAAAGTCCTATGCACATGGGTCCGGAAACGCATGGTTTCCGAAATACAGGGAGTTAAAGTTTCAATTTTTTTTAAATTTTTTTCAAATGACCTAAATACCACTCAACCGATTTTAATGAAACTTAGAACTTGAAAGTGTATTAATAAAGTGCATAGTTTTAAGTAAAAATCTGCTTACAGCTGCGCCAGTGGCGTGCGTACGGGGTAACTGTAAAAATGTATTTAGAGAAAAAATATGTGCGCCACTGACTTTTGCCAATTTTGATGCACCAGATATGAAGCTTATTACATAAGCCACAAAAGTTACCTCTTGGTATTTTTTCGTTTGGGGTTTCCCTTAGCAGATATGGTTATTTTTATAAAAATGTGCAAAGTACCCATTCATCGGCGTAATGAAAAAAGTAATCGTAGAAACACCATGATTATTCAAAACTCTTGTTTTTGTACAATACACAATTGACTTAGTATCAATTATTGACGCAGTATCAATTTTCCATCAATATTTGGGCTGGTGTTATTGGAAATCACATAAGTGGTCCTGTTGTTCTACCGAATCGTCTTGAACAGGAATCATATTTAAATTTTTTTCAAAATGATTTGCCGAAATTACTACCACTTTTTGTGAGAAATGGTACAATGCGGTTCCAACATATTTAGCTGACACATACGGTCACCGATGGATTGGTCGTGGAGGTCCAGTGCCATGGCCACCTGGATCTCCGGACCTGAATCCACTATATTTTTATTTGTGGGGTCATTTAAAAGAAATAGTTTATAAAACACCATTAAATACACGAGAAGAATTATTGGAAAGAATAGAAAATGCATTTGTCATCATTAGAGAAGATCACAATATTTGCAGAAGAGTAAGATCTTTGCGGAGAAGGTTAAATGCTTGTAACAACGCTAATGGTGGTCACTTTCAACATTTTCTTTAGCTTTAAGTCAATTGTGTATTGTACAAAAACAATAGTTTTGAATAATCATGGTGTTTGTACGATTACTTTTTTCATTACGCCGACGAATGGGTACTTTGCACATTTTTATAAAATTAACCATATCTGCTAAGGGAAACCCTAAACGAAAAAACACCAAGAGGTAACTTTTGTGGCATGTAATAGCTTCAAAATCTGGTGCATTAAAATTGGCAAAAGTCAGTGGCGCACATATTCTTTCTCTAAATACATTTTTACAGTTACCCCGTACGCACGCCACTGCCGCAGCAGTAAGCAGATTTTTACTTAAAACTATGCACTTTATTAATACACTTTCAAATTCTAAGTTTCATTAAAATCGGTTGAGTGGTATTTAGGTAATTTGAAAAAAATTTGAAAAAAAAAAACTTTAACTCCCTGTATTTCGGAAACCATGCGTTTCCGGACCCATGTGCATAGGACTTTTTTTTATTATTTTTTAGTAAAGAATTACCCTACGAGCGATGGTCCATGTTTTTTGAAACACCCTGTATATATAGTGGAAAAAAAGAAGGTGCTTTTGAAGGAACCTAAGGAAGAAAAGTTGTAAAGAGACTGACTAGTGCAGTTAGAAAAAGTCTCATTCTGCTTTGATAGAGATTTTTTACGTTAGTAAGTTTGATGGACACTTTACCGTTGACTGCTTTTGGAACTTGCATTTGCACAAGGAAAAATAAGCCAAAATTTCAAAAGAAACGTGAAGAAACTGAAAGTGCATGTAATGAAAATGGTACACTTACATGCTTATGAATGGACACAAAAGTCCTCGTACTCAGTAACTGCCAAATAATACACAGACTGAAGCAATTCGTAAGCAGAAAGACCGCAGTAACATTAGTATCCCATGTTCCAAAGCCATAGAGTTGTATTACATGCATGTGGGAGGGGTAGATCTGTTAGACCAGTTAATTGGTCTCTATGATATAGATCGAAATTCCCTAAAATGGTGAAAAATAGTATTTTACAAGCTGTTATTAACTGCTGCCGTAAATGCGTGGATTATTTATAAAGAATTACCCCAAAACATTATTTTTTTGGCGTTTTTGGTTGTTCTAGCAAAAAATTTGGTCGGTGTATGGCGCCAGAACGCAAAATTTGTAAGAAAGAGAGCTTTTAGGTCGATCAACAAGTACTTTTAGAACACTCTTAAATGTTGGAGATCATCTACGAAAACCAGGAAAAGATGTCGACGATGTACGAAAAAAAATAAAAAGCGCACATTGGCTATTTGTAGCTCTTGCGGAATACCTTTATGTGCAAGCCGTTTCAGACCATGTCCCAGAGAAATCATATTCGGGACAAATGTGTCCCAGCGTATTTTTTTTATATAAATAATTTGTCATTATTTTCTTAAGGCCTAAATCATTTGTTATCACTAAAATAAATGTTTTTATTTTAATAAAGTCATTTCCTCTAAAGAAAAAAGTCGTCTTTTTTTAAGACATTTTTTATTGGCACAAATATATATTCTCCAGGCTTGTCTCCATGGATGCCAGCTCCTACTCCCTTGTTGGTCTTGGAGCCATCTGTATACCAGATATGATCGGCTTTGATTGGAGAGCCTTCTTTCCAGTCCTTCCTATCTGGTACGACAATCTGAAAGTGTCTGTTGAAGATTGAACGAGGGGTTGACCTGTCCGAGGGCATCTTAAAAAATGAGCTGACCTCTTGGTACTCCTCTATTTTCTATCTTGAGGTCCTTTGATGTCCTATAATTGGACTTTGACCTCGTTAGAGTCTACATAGTACCGCCTTTACTTCCCCTTGTTTGTAAATGTGAAGTGGCGGCAGGTTTAGCAGCACTTCGAGGGCTGCGGTTGGGGTTGTTCTCATAGCTCCCGTGATGCATACGCATGCTGGCCTTTGCACACTTTGAAGTTGTCTGGTTGCTACGGTCTGAGTGACCCCTGCCCCCCAGGCAACTGAGCCGTAGGTTATCATGGGTCTTATTACCATTTTATACAACCACAGGTTCATCTTTGGATTAAGTCCACAGCTTTTTCCACAAAGCCTGCGACATCTCTCGAGAGCGATTTTTGCCTTCTGAACAACTTTGTTGAGGTGTGGTCCCCAGTTCATCTTTTGGTCAAAAATGACTCCTAGATACTTGACCCCTTTTGAGAAGGGGATTTCCACTCCATTGAGCTTTGGACATCTGAATGCCCGTAGTGCTTTTTTCTTTGTGAAGGGAACGATAACGGTCTTTTGTGGAATAACCGACAGGCCTTCTAACTGCACTATTTGTCTACGATGTTCAGTGTCTTTTGCGTTTTTTCTGAAGCAAAGTCCAAGTTCTTGCTTCTAACTACGATGACAATGTCGTCTGCGAAGCCAAGGCAGTGTAACCTCTCTATGGTCATTTTTGCCACAAGGTCGTCGACTAGGATCGCCCAGTATAATAGTGATAGAACACCTCCTTGTGGACAGCCCTTTCCCACCTTAGCCTCCATGGTGTCCTCGCCCAAGGTGGATCTAATGACCCTGTTTCTTAGGCTGGCCTCCATCCAGTGGCATATGGTGTGCGGAATGTTTCTTCGTGTGAGAGCCTTCACTAACGATCTTGTTGATGAGATGAGATTATCCAGAGCGGAGTTCGCAGACTTTCCTGATTAAGAGGCATACTGTCGGTTACTTAAAGGGTATAGTGATAGTATATTGTCCCTTATGTATCTATCCACAATTTTTTCCAGCGTTTTAAGCAGAAACGAGGATAGACTTATAGGTCTATATGACTTAGGCGTTTGGTCTGAAATTCTGCCTATCTTTGGCAGGTAGACTACTGTAGCATTTTGCTATATTTTCGGTATGTAGCCCCAGGCAATGCTTGCTCTGAAAATTTTGCAGAGATGCGGCAGTAATATGTCCTGGCCTTTTTGGAGCAGTACCGGGTAGATTTCATCAGTGCCTGGCGACTTGTATGGGTGGAACTCGCCTATGGCCCATTTGATTTTTTCATATGTTACCAATTTCTTTGCCTTAACCCAGTCTTTCTCTCGGGGTCTTCTGGGATTGCTGGCTTGTTCTATTGGCCAAGGTTGATTATGGTTGATCCTGGAAAGTGAGTGTTAGTCAATAATTCTAGGCTTTCCTTGTTAGTGCTCGTAAAGGTCCCGTCCGTTATTTTAGGGGGCCTGGAGCACGTGCAGTACCTTCCCTTGCGAGGACTCTGTGGACCCTGGCGCATTCCGGGGTTTCTGTAATTTGCTTACAGAATTGTTCCAAAGAAATTCTTTTCGCCTTGCGTTCTGTACGTTAACCAGTCTTAATTAAGTTTGACCTTGTTAAATAGCCTTCTCACCTCAGATCTAAGACCCTCTTGGTGACTGTTCCACCAGACTGGTGACCCTTCGTTGTAAAGATTGTTGCCGTACCTCCCTTGAGTGACTCATCTAGTGCTCTTTTATAGCCTTGCCAGAGTGTCCTCCTTGGGTTACGGAATTTCTTGAGGGCTGATCTAGAAATTGTTATATCAAATCTGATATGGTCCGAACACGATGGTTCGTCAGAGACATGCCAGTTTGTGATAGTATCACTGACATCATTGCTATAAAAAGTAAGATCAAGCACCTCGCGCCTAGCTGATGTCACAAAAGTGGGTTCTATGCCTAAGTTAGCTATTTCTAAACCTTCACTTATAATAAATTTATGCAAGGACTCACATCTACTGTTTGTATTAGTGCTTCCCCAGATTGTATTGTGGGCGTTAACGTCACCCCCAACTATTACCTGTTGTCTTTTTCCTCTGCAGTGGCCTATGATGTCCTCCATTAGGGATGGCGGACAGGTCCTTTCTTCTCCAGGGAAGTAGACACTGCTGACTACCCAGGTCTTAGTCCCTTCCTCTGCTGTTGTTGCGGTTGCCTGTACTGTAACAAAGTCCCCAGAGCAGAGCTCCGGAATTAGTGTGCAGCTTATATTATTACTGTTATATAGAATACAAGCTTTTGGGTTGTTATCATGATACAGTAACTTACCTCCAGATGGATTGAGTCCTCTGATGGATCCATTGTTTAGCCATGGTTCCTGTATAGGGGTGATGTTCAGGCCTTCTTCTTGGAACCTCCTACACAGCACGGCTGAAGTAGCCTTGGCATGTTGAAGGTTCACTTGGATAACCTTTATGGTATCCAATATGGCTGGGAGGGGCTGGGGGAGCGGCTTCTCAGCAGGACCTCCTCCTCTGTGGCGATGTCCATTTGCTGGTAGACTGTATGTCTTTTTAGCGGACTGGTGCCACTTTGGGTAGAAGGCTCCACAGTGTCGACCTCCCGTTCCCTCTCCTCTGGTGCTATGGACCCGGCCTTCGACGTACTGGTCTTGAGTTCCCCATCGATCTGCTTTGTGATCCCGACCCTTGATGTGCTGGCCTCGGGATCCCCAACAGACCGCTGTGTGATCCCGGCCTTTGTTGTACTAGCCTTGGGGGCTGAAGCAATTGATTGGACCTTTTTGTCCTGTTTCTTTTTAAACTTGAGTTTTCCGAATCCAAAGTACGGGGTTATGTTCAGTTTTTCTATACCTTCTAGAGACTGTTTGTCCATGAAGAAGGCCCAGAGTTGGCCTTTGTCCATTGGGACTGCTCCCCAGGACTTCCTACATGATATAAAAGCTTGTCGCATTTTAGGATAAAGCTTTTATATTATATTAACTGTGTTATTGTAATAAATTGATGAGTTAAATTTAATTTATTTTTTTTTAGTACATGTAAATAAAAGCTTATTTTAATTTTTTTCTTATTTATTACAGTTTTATATAATTGTGTTGTCTTTATTTTAAACAAGAGGTTAATAACCAAGATATTGTAAAAAGTATGCTGAAATATTTTTATTACCTAAAATAAATTATCTCTAAATTACTTCCTGACACGAAAAGGATAAACTTGGCGTTAAATCAATTTTTCCCAGACAATAAATTGATAATCAGCTAAAACTGAACGTAATTGGAAAGTTGTCGCGACCTTATCTTTTAATCTATCAGAATGGCTTCTTTCACGGCACTGAAGCGTCGGTCGGCACAGCAGGGATTTATAATTTGTCAAGTTTTTGCACGCTATCCGTTACGTGCACCAGTCATTTTTAATATGATTTAGGGTCGCGTTTTTTTTTTCATAACTTTGCTGCTCATCAGGAAGAACATAATATTTGGTTTAAAACTAAAAACTTATATAAAATATTAAATATATAAAGATGTGCTTTTGTTTAATTTCTTTGTGTTGGCAAACATTCTGGCTTCACTCCTAACTTTTCCTAAACAAGGCTCAAAAGTATCATAAATTATAACATTTCTTAATACCAAATTTTTGTTTTTAAATTTTCTTTTTACTTACTTTAGAATAAAAATAAATCTTGCATAAGCACCAGGTAATAATTTCAAAAATTCGTACAAAGGTGCGGTAGAGTAGTCATTTTTTAATGATTTTTCATAGCGTCCTGCGTAAAATACTTTTTTACATTTTATTTAAAACGATCTTTTAGACATGATAAATATTCACTTAAATTTTTGGCAATCCTCTAAATTGCCCCTGTATATCTAATTATCCACCACCTTAGACTTTCTTTATAAATAGGTTTTTTATATTCATTGCATTGTATCTTTAAAACTATTTCCATATATTTCTTTTTATTTCTACAGGGTGTCCGGGAAGAGGTGGTAAATATTCCAGATTTGAATAAAACAAAGTGAAAAGAATACTGGATCCACCGGGCATATTTTAGTTTTAAATTATTAAAATATAATACCAAGTTAGACTTCTTAAATTTATATCAAAGAAAGTATTGTCAATTACTTACACTTGGAGGAAAGGACTAGCCGTGACACTTTTGACTAGGGACCGGATTTCGGGAACGAGCTCATCCCAATTCGTTTTTTTTCTGTTAAATTCATTGGCATACGTATTAAGGATATAATAATTATAAATGAATGTGAGAAAATGTGAAATAAAATCATAAAAGAATTGTTTTGCAATTTATTTGCATTACATGATATAACTAACATCTTTTTAAAATTGGTTTCGGTAAAATTGGTTCTTTTTATTATTTAAAATATCTCTAACTTTAAAAACCCTTGTCATTGTCATCACAGCTTGCACTTGAGTAAAACGAAAATGATTGTATAAGTCAGTTTTTTTATTTTGTAGTGCCTCAGAAAAATGTTTTATTTTTAAAAATTCTGGATTTCCCTCCAAGATTTTTTGTATATACAATGTTAATTTGTCACCAATTTCATTAGGAACAGATTTAGGCTTATCTATAGTGGTTTGAAATACATGAAATGAAGACACTAGAGGGATTTTATTTTTATAACTGTTCAATTACATCCGAAAGGTATCCAATATTTTTAAAAATAAATTTTAAATCAGATTTAACATATGGTGCATTTATAACTTCTTTACCTTTTTTACACTTAAAGCGTCATCTTGTAAACTGTCAGTAACATTTTTTACCACATTATAATTTATATGGTAATATGTAACTTCTAATAGCTATATTTCTAATGCGACATTAGGACACATATCTTTAAATTTTTTAATACGCGCAGGTGCCTTAAGAAAAACCTTTTTAACCTTGCTAACTAATACAATAAGTGGATAAAAGTTACGTACCATTTCGCATATTCTATGTAGGGCATGAGCTACACATGTCAAATAAAGTAATTTAAGAAAATGTTCTTTAAACTGTCGTCCTGCATTTAGCATATATGCAGCACTATCCGAAAGAAACAAAACAACAATTACTAAATAGTGGCTGACGGTAGTAAAGTAATACTTTCTACTACAGATTTCGTTATTGTCTTATTATTGGTTTAAGAAAGAAATTTACTGCTAATTAAATATGAGTTTGCATGTTCGTGTTAACTTAAAAGTCCAACTGTAATATTAGCATCGTATCTTCCTTTGATATCAGTGGTTTCATCGACACTAAACCATAACTTTTTCCTTCGAGATTATGTCGTATTTTGTCCATAGTTTTTAAATAGACCTTATCAACATAGTTTTACGCAGAGTTGATTCGTCTGGTATTTTTCTGTGGCAGTGTTTTTTTCCAAAAATGCCCTTGTAGACCGATAATGTATTTTATGAAGAAAAATATCAGCTGCAATAAAGGCTTTACACAAATCCATGCTGCTTTTGATACATAGTGTTTCCGTTTTGTAGATTTCGATGGCCCTGGAAAACTTTGCATATTTTCTAAATGTTGTGGACTTTTATCATATCGCTCAATTTAATATGGTTTCGAACAAATAAATTCAGAATTACAAATTCTGCACCAAACTACAACTGCACCAATTTCTCAAGCCAGTCAATAAGCCTGATTTGGAAACCAAGCGTAGGTCAATGCGGATGTCTCTTTCACAAGACCTTAAACTTATTTTGGATTAAGGCGCCAAAAATCTTGTTTACTTTAATGCTCCAAAACACAGTTATGTTCGCTGTCGCGAAAAAAGTCTGCCAATGCTCATCCGTTACATATGAGGACCAAGTTCTGCAAAACAAAAAATCATTTTATCTTGTCGGCGTTACTTTTGAGAATAACCCCAACTGGCACAAACACAATACGTCCATAGCCTCAGCAGCTTTTAAAAAGCTTGGATTCCCCTTTTAAGCCAAAAAGTATTTCTCTTCTTTCAATCTGTATACTCTGTATGTATCTCAAATCAGACCCTCTTTAGAATATTGTTTTTATGTCTGGGGAATGGCGTCTCCTACAACTTAATCAGAGAAGAGCTGTTCATGTTATAAATAATCCCACACTCACAAAAAAGCTTCGTGCTTCATCCTTTTGCCCACCAATAAGCTGTAGGAGGAGTTGGCCAGTATAATTTCTCCTCTGGCAGCTCCCAACAGAGCAACACTTGCAATTTTTATGCATTCTTTTACAGTTCAACTAGAGAGGCCCCAAACTTCCTACTTTCGTAATGGTCATTCCTAGAGTATCCAGACTATGGAACCTGCTACTCGCAGAAGTTCTCCTTTTCCCCCTTTCCCTTTTAGGTCTGTGCAAACCCTCATTTAAGAACAGGTCCTAGCTGAGCCTCAGCCTTGGTGGACTGTCCAAGATACAAAAAAACCTCTCTTTTACTTTCAAATAAAAAAGTGGAATATGGAAGTGGCCACTTTAACTTAATTTTGTTACTTGTACTTATTATTTCTTTGCCTGTATGCGTCTTACACCTGTTTAAATATAACAAATTATTTTGGCACATATATGATTTATCCTACGTAACGAAACCAATTTCAACCAGTTTACAACAAATAAGCCAGGAGAGTTTTTGTACTGCACTTGGTGAGTTTCATTTGCACCAACAGCACTATGTTTGTATGGTTAATATAAAATATCATAGTTTAATCCTTTTTTGGTGCAGGAAATCTTCTAAATTTTTTAGTATTGCGACGTCTTTTAGATTATTCTACAAGACATTATACCGAATAAAAATACTAAAATAAAAACCGTTAATTCCAAAGGAAGTTGACTTATTTATTGCATTTCTATTTGTTATATTCCATATCATTTTGTAAGCTCAAAATTGTAAGGGTTTTTTACCAATATCCGGTCTCTACTTATAACCCCCTTTTTACGCCCTGTATTGATAAGAACTTTGGACAGAATTAGGTTATCTTTATTCCTGTCGCTAATCCCAACCCTTTAAAAAAAACTTCACCTTATTAGATCATGTATTTGGCGTATTTCGTTAAAAGATAGATCTTTGTGCCTATCAAATGTTTATTTCGTCGTGCTTGCGAGTGTATCGGACTTTCCAGAGCCCATGTTGAAATCTTTTATAAAGTTTTTAACCGAAAGTTTAACTTTTTATTAAAACTTTTATGTTGGTGATAGGAGAAAATTCCCCTTTTTCATATTCAACCCGACAAAAGTTAGGGTAAATAAGTGACGTTTTTTTTAATACGGTTAAAATTAGCGACATGAATAAAAAGAACATAATTTTTAGTCAATAGGTTAAGGTTTGTAAAATACGTTGGCCAAAGTTCTTATTATTACAGGGCGTAAAAAAACGGGTCACGAGTGTCACAGCTAATTCGTCCCTGCAGCTGTGGGTAATTTACAACATTTTGCTGGATAGTAATTTCAAAAGTTTTACTTGGTATATCATCTTATTTCAATAAAATTTAAGTATACCTGGTGGTTTAATAATTATGTCTAAGAAACGTAACTCCATTGGAGCTCTTTGGAAGCCAATATCTCTGAAGGGGAGACCAGGGCCGTATTTAGGCGGTGGCGAGATGGGCGCTCGCCAAGGGCGCAACTACCTATGGGGCGCAAAATCGGCTATATTTTTTTTTAATCAGTTCTCAGTACCGTAGTCATATTATTATAATTTTTTATTGATAAAATTATTCAAATAAATAAATAACAACAGAACAATTTTATAACAAATTTTCAACTTAGATACTTAATTTAATTATTTTTAATACATTAAGACTTAAAAAATGTATGAAATATTAATAAAATATCAATTTATCCTGATACCTATAGCGAGAATGTAATTCTCTGATTTTTTTTTTCATCCTTAAGCTGCGAACAAATTGGTATTTTATAAATTAGGGGCAGCACCAGTTCTTTTTTTTTTGTTGCATATTATTTAATTTATTAAAGTATAAATGTTACGGTTTAGTAGGCCTGCTATGCATAGTAGTTTTGGAACTACGATTTTATTGTTGAGAAAATTTATTCTTAATTTAATCATCCGCAAATATGGATGTGGAGTTAATTTACATTCCACTTTTTTTATTCAGATATAAACAGTTGTTTTATGTTAATCATGTCTTTTTTAAATAGTAGACTAATATTTTCATATAAAGAAAATATAGAATTTGGTGGGGGGCGCAAATGTTAGGCCCCACCAAGGGCGCGGCCATTCTTAGATACAGCCCTGGGGGAGACCTATACAACAAAAGTTTATATAAACCTGTAGTATTCTTTTTACGTCTTTTTTCCATATCCGGGAGATTTATCACATTTGCCCGAAAATTAAACATTTGCATTATTTAATAAATCTGGTGCTACAATTAAAAAACTATTACTAGCATCGGACGAAATGATTGTCCAGGGAAACTTCTTTTAAGTTACAAGGTAATACAGATTTATAATTATTTTGTAATGCTTTCCATAATGTTTAAGGAAGATTACACAGATTACACACAAAAAAGTGGTGTGTGCTGGGTGTCGGAGTAGGATTTTCTAGAGTTTTTTTTTCGCTGAACACAAATCTGAAGTCAAACTTGGGGGTCAAACAGCAAAAAATCGAGAAAACACCAAAAAAACCGACACGGTACGTTTACCGGCAAAAACCTGCTACCACGGAATGTTGGACTACGACTATATAAACTATACATATAAAAAACAAGAAATTTCATGAAACAAAAAAAAACAAATTTTCTTTAAAAAAGTTATAGAAACATTTTTGATAAGATAAATAATAAAGGAGATATAAACGAAAATGTAATTTTAACAAAAAAATTTAGTCCAAAATAGGAAAAAAATTTATTGGGGTAATTTTTGTTTTTTTTTTATTTCTTATAAATCATTTATTTTGCTTATCTTAATCCAAATTACTTAAAATTTGTAAATCCAAAAATAAAACATTTTAGTTTTCAATTTTTTTCCAGAGGTCTATACCTTAAAAAAGTCCTAAAAATTCGGTTTTTTGATTATAACTCGAAAAATATTGCATTTAGACAAAAAGTTATATTACTTAAATTAAAAACGTTGCAAAAATACAAATTTAATGTTTTATAAATTTTCGTGTATCTTTTACAGTTTTTAGGATATTGACGTTTTAAATTAAAAAAAATCGTTAATATCTGAAACTACGCCTTTTCCCGATTATTTGCTATTTGAACCCAATTTTGACTTTAGATTCGTGTTCAGCAAAAAAAAATACTTAAGAAAATCCTAGTCCGACACCCAGCACACACAACTTTTTTTTGTGGACCTGTGTTATTATTCTAGAGCCATAAATTGTTTTTTTTAGCGTTGGAGTGTCAGTCTAGACACACAGGCGACAGGCTTTTTACTCTCCAAACCTGTAAATCTTTTACTACCGTGTTATGTTATAAGTAACTATTTTTTTACTTGGGACACACGGTACGTCGGTACTTAGGCTTTAAACCTTCGTAAAATGACTCCCTTTTTGACCTTCGACCAGTGATTATGTGCGATTGAAAACTTAGTTTTTTCGGCAACAAGGAACGGAATCGGGCGTTTGAAACTCCCGGAAATTAAAGGGAAATTTACCCGCCAGTAAGAAGTGCCATAAAAGTGTGGTTTTAAATTTTGGAACGATTCCTAATCTTTTTTTTGGAATTACTAGTGTCGTTGGCTGTGTGGTGGCTTAGTCGAGGCAATGAAGCACTCAACCTCAGAATTTTTTGCACTAAGACGAATCGAAATGCGGTTTCTTGCATTCGCTTCCAAAATTTTTTTATAAAAAATGTACCTACTTTGTGACTTATACAAACAGCAAATTGCATTGCTACAGCCAAAAATGCATTCAAAAAATGCATTTTTTGAGACCAATAGCCGACCTGAAGCTTAGGAACGCCGATGAACGTCTCTCCCAAAATTCAAGCGGGAAAGGAGAGAAACTCGAAGCCTAAAGGTTTTTTGGCTCGCTGAATTTAAATATTGCATTGGCGAACACCCCCGGACACCTGCTGCTCCGGAAGCTGGACGTTAGCCCCGAGAATTTTCTTGACAAGACCGCCAAAAATAACCCGAAAATTATTGTGGGGGCGTTTTTTGAAGTGCTTAATTCAAATTTCACAAACGATCCCCCAATCACCCAAGGCACCGGAACATGGGCCTGAACGAGGGCCCTAGGCGAGAGTTAAAAATCAATAAATGTGCAAATTATAAGACGATTTTCGGTTAGTTTTCTGCGATCGTGCCTGGAAAACCCTCAGAGACGACATCCAGGCCCAGGTTCCGGTGCACTAGGTCTTCGAGGGATCGTTTTCGACCTGGATTTGGATTAAGCGCCCCAAAAAATGCCCTAAAAGGATTTTAGGGTTATTTCTGGCGGAAAATTCTCGGGGATGACGTCCACATCCAGGTTCCAAAGCAACAGGGGGGTGTTCGCCGATGCCGTATTTGAATTCAGCGACTCAAAAAATCCCCGAACGTCGAGTTTCTCTCCTTCCCCGCGTGAATTTTGGGAAAAAAAGCATTTTTTTAATGCATTTTTGGCTGCAGCAATGCAATTTGCGGTTTGTATAAATCACAAAGTGGGTACATTTTTGTTTTATTTTTGAAACCAAATGCAAAACCCGCATACTGATCCATTTTAGTGCAAAAAATTCCGATTTTTTTTCCTTTTTAGTGCTTCATTGCCTCGACTAGCTACAAGAACAAACTTGTTATGACAAAACAAGGGTCTGACAAAATCCGGTTATTTTTGGATATTGGGATTGTATTTTGCAGCATCTAAATGTACATTGTTAGACATTTCGTTATTTTTGTTAATGACGAAATGAATGCCTGTAGGAAAATTGTGCCAAATATTTACAGCAGGCAGCGAGTTAAAAAAACAAAATCAGATATATACTCTTTTTTAAACTCTGAGAGTTAAAGATAATTTTTTATTTTTTACATTTTGGATATCTTAATATCTGTAAAGGGTATTTTCAAAGTTACTGTTTTCAATTCAAATGCCCACTCTGACTATAAATTTCATTTGTCGGCAAAGTTGCGTATCGGCCAAAAATTAGGTAAAAGTAGAATTATAAAATATTAAGCTAAAAAATCTTAATTTTTTCGTGCTTTTGTCAAGTTAAGAATAAAGAGAAACTGGTATCGAAACAATTTGTCATATATTTTTTTAAATTTTAAAAGTATGGTTGCTTTCGCAAATATCGGAAAAAGTGATTGTAAAAAGTTTTTCCAAATATAATTTTTAGCATATGGCAAAATTTAAGGTACACAATATAATTGTAATTTTTTGGCCATTTTTTTGTAAACGCCACTGTTGCAAAACAAGACTTAACGCGACCTACCTAAAACTTCTTCGTTTTGACAATGCTTTTTTCCAGATACATTTTCTTTTAAGTAGCGCCATATTAAATGCACGTTTTTCTACAAAATCCAATTTGGTTACATGTTATGCAAAGGTTATTTGTTTTTGACCCTGTATAAAGTAACTGCAACAAATATTAATTTTTTGATAGGTAGTTCATGTCAAAAGAAATACACTTTAATATTAAGAAAATAGTTTAGTTGAAGAGAGGGTAACTTACTTATAAACCATCATACATAAAAATTAAATGCATCAATTAAGCATTTGACACTGACTTTATTATAGTCGAGGAAACGTAGCAAAAAATACGCCTTACCAGGGATTTTCTGTGCACTAAGATGGATTTGAATGCTGTTTTTTTGCATTCGATTCGTATGAACGTCTACAAACTCTGTGAACAAATTTAATTAATGGGAAATGAAAAACTGCATTTGTGCATTAAAAAATGCATATCCGAAATGCATTTTAAAGTTTGCAATACTAAAAAATTTATAAGCCCGAATTTGTGGGTTTTCGAGGTCGCTGAATACGAATATGAAATTATCAAGAACCTACGGAGTAACTAGTGCCCGCTAAGGATCAGTTAGAAGTCGTCTTATGAAGTTTTACAATTTTTCCCAATATTAGCCCAATTTCGTTACTCGGGGTTTTTCGAAATGGCTGAACACAAATGTGACATTGACAAGGACCTACGAAATACCTGGTGCGCGCTAAGAACGGTGTAAACATCGTTTTCTGGAGTTTCACGAAAAATCCTTTTAATATGAGCCCAATTTAGTTACTCAAGAGGTTTTTGTTGTTGCTGAACATGAATATGACATTGAAAGGGGCCTGCGGAGACCTAGAGCGCGCTAAGAATGGTGTAAACGTCGTCTTATGGAGTTTTACGACAAATTCTACTAATATCGGTCCAATTTCTTTACTCAAGGGTTTTTGTGGTCGCTGAAAACGAATATGATATTGGCAAGGGCCTCAAAAGCCCCCCCCAAAAACAAAATTGAGCTGATATTAAGAGAAACTGTCGTAAAACTCCAGAAGACGACGTTTACACCATCCTTTAGGGCGCACCAAGTACTCTGTAGGCCCTTGTTAATGTCATATTCGTGTTCAGCGACCCCGAAAACCTCCGAATAACAAAATTGAATTGGTATTAGAAGGAATTGTTGTAAAACTCCAGAAGACGACGTATACACCATCCTTAGCGGCCCATTTTCATCATTATTTACCTAGTTATAATTTTTTTATTATTGTAAACTTTTAAATGCATTTTAAAAAGACCATTTTTCTATTGTATAAAGGCAGTTTTTCATTTCCCATTAATTAAATTTGTTCACAAAGTTTGTAAACCTTTATACGAATTGAAAAAAAATCCTTCGGGCATTTCTTTGTTTCCTCGACTATTAGTCATACTGTAATATTTAAAATATCATCTAGTCATAACACACCTAAAGAAAATATATTTGTATATCTAACATGACCTCAACCCCTGGAGTCAGCCACCAGATATGCTTAACTTTGCATTTATTTATAATTAAACTTTTTTCAGTAAAAACAAAGACAATTATGTTTTTTACTATAGATTCCAAGATCATTTGTATAATTGTCTTAGCCTTTTACCAAAGATTAAGCATTGTTTTGTGCGTCTATAGTAAAAAATATAATTGTCTTTGGTAAAAAACAAACGAAAACTAAGATGTACCAACCAGCAGACCTTTTTATTAAAGAAAATTCATACTCAAAAGCATAAATCTTAGTTGATTTATTCCTGCACGTTATCATTTTTTAATATGAAATATTAAATTTATTCAACAAAAGACTGGCGTGGATTCTCCCTTTTATTTTCCCACCTGTTTACGAAACTCCCAACGTAATGTAATATAAACCATTTTTTTATTTTTTATAACTATAGTATTTTCTTGCTTTAAATAAAAGATATTTTAAAATACACTTGCACAAAAGTATCGCCTAATTTAATTAGGTGTAAAACAGGGTGGTCGGTTATGAATGCACCAAAAAGCAATCCTAGTTTAAACTCGTGAAAGTAACGATGTTGAACCAAATACGCCTTAGTAAAATGTCGTTCATTAATAAGATACGGGGTGTTAAAGTTTAATTTTCGAATTTTTTATTTCTTTATAACTCAAGTTGTTTTTGAGATATCGTCATGAAAACGGAGGATCGGGGGTTTTTGGGGATGAAGAATATGATAATGCTATCACTTTAACGGAATCTTTATTTTAAGCGTACTTAGCTAAGGTGTGACGAACCAGCGAAAATATCCTTTGCAAAAAAAAAAAGATTAGTGGATAAAAAAAAACCTTTTATATATTTTTTTGGTTCGCGCATGAAAACATCTTGTTAGAGGTCCTACTTGATGAAAAAAATATTTGAGCAGGCAAGTGCTCGAAAAAGCAATTTTGCAATTTTGGGATTCAGTTCAGGTGCGAATTTTTCTGGAATTCGTCATATATATGCACTTCGAGAACTAACAATAACAAGATTTTGGTTCTCCGATTGCACTGTTATGTTTTTATAAAGAATGTGAAGCCGTAAAGAAATGAATTTCCCCAAAACTTTATCGCGAATCTTGTGGCGTTCTGGAAAGCAAGCGAATGTTTTACAGCCTCCTGAATACTTTTTGTTAAAAACTCATGAACATTCTGCAGATGCAATAAAGTTTTTCCATTGCTAATGAAAACTTCTTCAGCTTTTTTAAGAAGTTGAAAAACTGCTTTAGTAGGATGCTTGAAGTGACCACGATTTATTGCATCTGTCCAGTCCGAGCTTGAATTTGATAACGGTTTTGGAGAATTGATAGCCTCTTCACACACTTTGCAATTAGAAGACGAAACAAATATATATTAATATTATATATTTAATATATATTAATCAAACTTTTGTGTTTACATGGATTTTAAATTAATTACCCTAATATGTATCGTATTTTTTCTAATACAATATACTATATATTTCTTTATAAATAATAAAAAAAATGAGAATTAATTATTAATAAGTAAGTATAATTTATTATTATAAAATAATTTTTATTATTTGAAGAGTTCGCATAAAAATACTGGTGATTTGCTGTAAAATTTTAGATTTATATTATATTTTTTTAAATTATTTTTAGACCAAAACAGCTTGTGATGGCACGAGGTATGTAAGGTTCCAATATACATTTCTTTTTCTTCGTTCTATCATTCGCAATTTTTTATTTAGTTTCAGATCGTTTTGAGCAAATTTTTTGCTCCAGATTTTTGGATGGTTGCTTAGATTAATCGACAAAATGCTCATTAAATAAGTAAAACAAAAAATGTTAAATGTAGTTTATAGAAAAAAGATTGTTAAATTTAACAAAAATCAAGTTAAAGCTTTTAATAAACAAGAGAAAACGACACTTATCAGCTGATACAAAAATCCAAAGTGTTTCAATATCCGGATTAGCTCCCTTCGCTTCTAGACCACAAGACATGAAAATCTACTTACTTCGCTTTCATTCGAAATGTAATATTGAAACTTAGCCGCATTCGCTTGTTGCAGAGAGGCATGTTCAAATTTAGGATTTCTATTTTGGTTAGGTGTAATATTGTATTCCTTTAGCAGTGCATTATATTTACCCAAAAAAAAGGGGCTTTAAAACTTAAGGTAAGAAAATAGTATGCTTTTTTTATAAATAAACAACAGGATAAAAGTGAAGTAACACTAAAAACTGTCTTGCTAGGTGTTTTTATTCCAGTCATTTTATTATGTATTTACCGGCAATAATATATCCTCATTAAAAGTATATACACAACACATAGTTAAAATATGCTCACGAGTTTTTTGTGCGATTTGGCCCGGGCGTTTTATAATTAAATTTTGTAAACCGCTTTTTACAGATTATGTGGTTTCAAAATAAAAAAGCTTTTAGACGTTTTTATGTTTATTAAAGTATTAACTTAAAATTGTTTTGTTTAAATTTTAAAGCTTCAAACGGTGAAAAACAGAAAACCGAACGAAGTCATTATAAATTCACTTTCCGTCAGACCAGTGTAGTAACATCGGGCGTCGCAAAATGATGCCAAAATCCGTGAAAATGGTTTAGAAAATGAGAACATTAAGGTTTTTAAGGTTCCTTTTAAATTTTATAATATTTTTTTAAAAACCAAAATGGCGGATCCAATATGGCGGACCAAAAGTTAAAAAACTCTTTTAATTTATCAAAATAATTTGGAAAATGGGTACAGTAAGGTTTTTGACGTCCCTGATTTCGAATTTAATATATACATTTTTTTAAACAAAATGGCGGATCCAATATGGCGGGCCAAAAATTAGAAAAACTTTTTAAATTTGTCAAAATGGTTTATAAATTAAGTAAATTAAGGTTTTTGAGGTTCCTGATTTCAAATTTGACATCATTTTTTTCGAAAAACAAAATGACAGATGCAATATAAGAGTTCCTTTCATTATTTTTGTAAAGTCCATAATTAAATTTGGATGATTAAAAATTTAAAACAATTTAAAAATAATTAAAAATTATAAAAATTCAAGAATATTTAAACATTTTTGAATGTTCTTAATTTTTTAATAGATATAAAATTTCAAAAATTGTTTAAAAAAACAATTTAAAATATTTTATTTATTCAAAAATATGTAATAAGAACTATTAGTTTTTTATGATTCTAAATACAAATTTTATAATTATTATATCTAAACTACTTTAATCACTTGTTTAAATTTAAATTTACCCCCTAAATAGCATTTAAAAATGGCGGCGCGCAAAGCATAAACACTTTTCATGTGTCCGTAACAAGTTGTATGATGTTACCATGGGTAATAAACCAACCAAAAATAAAGTGCACAATACTTGCTTTATAAAAAAATACGCATTATTGCAGACAAAGTGTAATTTAAAAAATTGGAGCAGCTTGATGCAGCTATTTTTTGTTTTTTTTTTTGTTTAAGAATGTTTACAAAACAATGTACAACTGGTTTTAAAGTGGAGGGTCGTGAAGGATTTTACTTTTATATGTTTAAACATTGTTTTTTTTTTTAATTTTCAGTATTAAAAATATCATTTTATTATTAGATAATTATTAAACACTAAACAAACACACATCATGAAAATCTATATAATGTACTAATTCAACTAACCCTAATTGAGATTTTCCCGTTAGAATAATTTAAAAAATCTTAAACGATTAAAAAGTTAAACGCATTTAAAACGGCGAACATGTGGCACGACCGAGCTCCGGTAACTGATGAATTTATGGTTATGTTGCGCTACACCGTGCGCGAGCTACATTGGCGATTTGGTCTCCGTAGCCATGATTCCCAGAGCTTAAGGTATAGTTGGATCATTTTTAAAATGAAAATTCGGTGCCCTTTAAAAAAAACATAAAAAGTAGCAACAAGGTTTAATTTTTATTGTCGATGTCGGTCGCCTTTGCTTTTTATATGGTCTATTATTACAGACACGTGTGGGAAGCGGCACATTATAAAAAGCAAAGGCAGCCGCAGTTCAAACCAAATCTTTTTTGCTACTTTTTATGTTTTTTTGTCTTTTCAAAGGGCACCGAATTTTCATTTTTAAAATGATCCAACTATACCAACCTGACTATTAAGAAATTTAAATACCCCTAAATTGACATTTCGATTTTTTTTATTTTTGACTACGAATTGGCGATTTGGCATGACTGTGCGTCGTTAGTAGTCTGATGGGTGACCATGGGCGAAGGCCACGTGCTGTTATGGTTAGTTGTGTGCCGCCCTGTTTTTGGTACACATATCAATAAAGAACTACTCCAAGACCATAAATAATAAATTAAAAATAACAATTTTCCCATAAATCAATTTTTTATCTATACCAACTTTAAGATAAATTATGTAAGGCATTTGACGAAGTGATTATTTTAATAAATTAAGCAGTCAGTACGCCTCTGTGTATTAATTACCAGGCAACCCGTGTGCCAGCGATGTAATGATGGTTGTCTAAATACTTGCTTCATTTCGCCAGCGCGTTCGTACATATAACAAAATCCACGCAATGCACATTTAGATGTTGCGAAATGAAATCTCAAAATCCAGATATAACCGGTACTGTCAAAGCCTTTCTTTTTTCCCCACGGGATTGTACTTTTGTCTACCACACGGCCAACGCCACCACGTGTGATCCTAAAAAAAATGGTCAGGAATCAGAACTCAAATCTATACCCACGTAATTTGCCAGATCAATGTATTTTATTCCACAAAAAAAGGAGAGAGAGAGAGAGAGAGAGAGAGAAAGAGAAAGACATGCATAAACATACATTGACTTGTTTTAAAATTAAAACATAAAATTTCGATAATTAAAAAAAAAAAAACCCGTATTAATTTATACAAATTAAGAGGAAAGATCACGTAAAATATTTTAGACAGCTACAAAAGTGTAACCACTAATACGTCATCGACCTTTGAAAATAAAGAAAGATCCATAAAACAATTAAACACAAAGCCTTTTCAGAGAAAGCTAGGAAACCAAAATTTTGGACTGGAAAAATGTTTCCTAAGGTGTACCTCTCCTCCTTTAGGGTATTTATAAAAAATTGGTGAGATAAAATTTTTGAACCGTAACAATTAAAATTTGATTTTTTAATCCAACCTTCGCAGCTGCAAACATTTAACGGTATTACCTTGGTTCTAATTCGTTTTGAATGAATTATCTATAAATGGCGTCAGCCCACATAAATTAAATGTGTTCACCTTAATGGATGGGCATAAACCATCCTCCCTGGGTTCGTTTTTATACCATATCTTTTTTTATAGAAATATTATTAAAAGCAATTTTCTTTTTTTTTAATAAAGGATAATATTTATCTTTGTAGCTACATATTTAAAATTATTTTTCAACTATTTAAAAAAAACTGTTTTGAGTTTATACACTAATTAAAAAAAAAAACATTGATTCTGCTCATCAATCACAATTATCAAACGGCTTTCGAAAATGATGAAACCAGAAATTCTAAGCTTTTCCGGAGGAAAATTTTTTTGGAAAATTACATTTTTTCCTAGCTTTATCTTAAAACGGATTTTATGCACGTTTACGTTTATATTAGCGCTTACATCGGACGTTTTGTTACTCGACCATCATTATTAATTTTATTTTTTCTTATAGGTGCTAATTGTATAGGTAAATATCGCTTCTTATTCCGATTTTAACAATGTATAATATGTTTTACCTTTAAAGTCAGTAACCTTATTTATTAAAAAACATATATCTTCTTAATTTTAAGCCCAACTTAAAAGATATGTATTTTCTTAAAGTTAATAAGGTTACTAGCTAGTTAGAAAACCTGGACGGCCACCTAATATGTTCGGCAATATCTATTTGTATTGGCACCTTCGCTGCCAATTACACCACGCGGCTGTATTAATCAATTTAATTTTAGGACTGTATAATGTTATTTTTCCATAGGTTCTTATTTTACTCTTTTTTTTTACTTTTTTTTCCATAGGTTCTATTTTACTCTTTCCATCTCTGTGACTTCTTCTTCAATCAGCTGCTCCTAATTTAGGATATCTCTGAACACAAATAAATAACTCGATTCAACTTAAAAATCATTTATTGGTAGGTAACGTAAAAGTCATAAAAAATAAAGGTTATAATTCTTAAACCAATATATACATACTTCTGCTACACGACAAAGTTTACAACATATCACAACATTTTACTTTACATATTTTGTTACACCAACTTTCCGTTCAATTTATTGCCTTTGTTTTGTCAATAAAATTACCGCTTTAAGATAAAAGTGCCGCCGATACTTAAAAGGTGACGCGCACTGACTGTTCTGTATTTAGTGGTATCAAATGATTGAATTACTACAACCACGGAGTACCCAGAAGTCGTCACTACGTAAACTGGTATGCACACAAGAGAATCAGGAACTCTTTCTCTAATGTCCTGATACATCAACGGGGAGATATAGCACTTTTATATGCTATAAAGAGGTAACATATCAGGGATATGGAGCACAGACTATAACAAATTTACGCATTTACACTTCTACGGCTATTTGACACCACCAATACTCTACTTAATCTTCAGAGCCCGCCCCAAACCGCGACAAACTATATCCGTTGAAGTAAGAATCTGTACTGTCTTATGGACTAAAGCGAAGGGCTTGAGAGGAGAGAGGGGGTTTACCTCGTTGCTGAAATAGCAGCGGGTTTTCGATTAACATCACAAAGAGAACGCTTATCTTTTGAGTTATTTTTAGATGTGAGCAAAAAAGACTGTTTATATTTTAACGAAGTATAAAATACGTTTCAACTTGAATAAAATATATTTTAAATATGTACAGGGTAATAATTATAACTTAAGCTATGCGAGTTACATCCTGTATATTTACTTAATAAGCATTAAATGCCACTCCTAGTAATAGAGATAACAAATGTTATAAATATAGCTGATAATCATATTTTTAAGCCCACTTCTGTTAGTTGAGCCAAAACTGTTGTAACTTTAGTTTTCGTTCCCGTTCCTCTCAAAAATAAATTTTGTTACAATTTTCGAAGTCTGGTGAAAAATAAAAGTGTTTTTCTCAAGAAAAAATTGTTTTTAAAAACATCATTCCTTCGGCCCGTATTGTAACTGGCGCAGTCAAGGTAGCATTTTGGGACGTGTTAAGGGCATATTAGCGCGGTTTTTTTCAAAAATTCACCCAAAAGAAAACCTACGGAACGTCTGAGAAGTTTTCGAAGCAGATAGTACCGATCTAAGGTGGCAAGAAAACGACAACGACGAGGGAAGTGCCGTGTGTAGATAGTGCCGATCTAAGGCGACGCACGACATCAAGAATCCTAAAGGAAAAACTTCAACAGCGGCCAACTTCAGCAAGTCCCTGGAGAATTTCCAACGTCCAACCAGGGTGTTCACAAGGCCTGAAGACATCGATTGGACCAGGGAAGGTGACTTCGTATGGTAGATAGTGCCGATCTAAGGCGCCATAAAGCCATCAAGAATCCCGATTCTCTAGGCCTAGGTTAAGGTAGATTTAAGAAGAACCAAGAACTAATGAAATTGATACCAATCTTCGTAGCACTGTAAGTCAAAAATATTTTTATTTTTTTTACCAGTGTATCGATATTTTTCTCATATTTCTTTTAACCCCGTATTTATAACATACAACTATTTCTATTCAGATAGCAATTATTTAATTAAGCAAATCTGCTTATTTTAATCTGTAAAATAGCATAAGTTTATTTTTAAACCAACAAATAAAAATATTTATACTTTTATTATACAGAGTGTAACTAGTCTTCAAAATAGATTTAATTAACGAATTTAATTTAGATTCACTTATCGAATCTTTAAATACTTTATCTATAAATCAATCAAATACTGGTTCCAATAGCAATACAATGTCTAATCCAAATTTTCAACTTTTAAGATATCGTTGATAACATTCCTGTTTTGGATGGTAATCCAAAATTATTAAACAGCTATATAATTGCTGTAGAAAATTTCCAAAAAGCCTTTAAAATCGAAATAATGCTAATGATCCAATTAATACTGTTATTTTCGACACTATTTTAAGTAAATTAAGTGGTAGAGCCGCAGAATTAATTATTTCAAGAATTGAATTAAATAGTTGGGAACTTATAAAAAATGTACTTTATCAAACATTTTCCGATCACAGATCAATCGACTGTTTAAAACAAGGTTTATTAAATTTAAAACCTTTCAAAAATGAATGTCCTTTATTATTTGGTATGAGAATACAAGATTGTAGAAGCTTGCTTTTTGCTAAATTAAATGCTAGTCCAGAATCAGCAGAAGTTAAAAGAATAAAAATTGATCATTACGAATCTTTTGCTCTTAAAACATTTTTAAATGGTTTACCTTACAACTTACAATTAGTAACGCGTCTAAAAGATCCTAATAACTTAGAACAAGCTATGTGATATGTGCGTGAAGAAGAAAATTTTATCTCCTTCAAAAATGCTCAATATTCTAATTTTAAACAACCAGTTATTCATAATAAAAATCAAAAATTTAATGTACCACAATATAAACCGATTGAGACCTACATACCAAGACCAACTTATATACCACAACAGACTTACATGCCTCAAATGCTTAATTACCAAAGACCTTTTTCTAGCTTTCCACAACAAAATAATTTTAATAATTTTACGCAACAAAATAATCCTTTTGCTCAAAGACCCAATTTTCAGCAAAATCCAAATTTTTCACAGCCTAGTACGTCATTTAGTCAACAAAGACCAAATTTTTTCAATAATAATAACTCTCAAAATACTTTTAGAAACCAAGGTTTTGCGCAGCAAAGACCTCAGACTTTTAATCAGGCAAGACCTCCTTTTAATAATTTTACTAATCAAAATTTCGGACAAATGTCTCGTAGGACAAATTTAAATAGAAATATTTCTAAATTTTTGTTAGATACAGGAAGTACAAAGAAGTTTTATTTAAACCCTCAAATTGCTTTAAGTATCAAAATTTTCCACATCCTCATTAAAGAAGAAATTTTCCAAGTACAAACTGCTACAACGCAACATCTTTTTTCATAATCGAAGTTAGGTTTTACATTGCCAATTTTTCCAACTTTTGATCCACCTCTGGTACACATAAATTTTATTTTCTTTTGATTTTTCTAATAAATTTGGAGGATTAATAGGTTATCTTATTAAACAATTAAATGCTATTTTAGATTTTAGTAAATCTTTGTTAAAATTGCCTACTACAGAAATTCCGATACGTCATTTAGCTGAAAATCCTATTCAAGACAACGAAAAAATTGCATCAGAAAAGCCAAGTTGCAGTAAGCAAAAAATAAACATTTTATCTGACATTAAGGTCGCACACGCGAATACTTCTGACTCAGCAGTCCACAGTAATCAAGATAACCCCGGAAATGCAAGTCTTAATATCCTTGATGAAATAATTAACAATAAAAGCTTACAATTTTTAATTAAAAAATCACCTCACCCTGCAATTCAATTTAAAACTGAAAATTTTGGCAAAAATAAAATTAATCATATAATCATGTAGAACTGCCTGAAAATCCTGAAACTATAAAAATATTTATTCGTGATTATATGAGTCCTAATAAAACTTGTTATGTATATTTTCACAATAAAGAACTAATTCCGATCTTTACTGATGTCTATCTTAAAAATTTTCAAAATATTAAAATTGTCCAACGCACTAAGCTAATAAGCAATATTTTAGAGAAAGAGGAACAAATTTTACTTATCACTCACCAACATCAAGGTAAAACGAATCATAGAGGCGCAGTAGCTACTTATGAACGATTAAAAGAATTGTATTATTGGCCTAAAATGAAAGACGATATTAATCAATACATTAACGATTGTAATATTTGCCAATCTGCAAAATATAGCAGACTTAAATCTTACGTCCTCTTACAAAACTGATACACCCTCTAAACCTTTTCAAATGTTACATATGGATACATTTATTTTTGAATCACAGAACTTTTTAACAATATTCGATAAATTCTCAAATTGGACAAGCTTACCCTTATGATAAAAATGCAAAATCGGTTTGCGATAAATTAATAAATTTCTTTCATTTTATGGTTGCCCCGAAACAATAACGTGTGACAATGGCGGAGAATTTAACAATGACCTTTAAGAGAACTACTTAAAGCTCAGAAAATAAATATACATTTTACTACCCCTAAGCATCACGAGTCAAACTCACCAGTAGAACGTTTCCATTCTACCCTTTATTGAACATTTAAGAATATTAAAAACAAAAGATAAAAATAAATCAGTTACAGAATTAATGCCCTACGCTATTATAAGATATAATTCAAGTGTTCATAGTACAATAAATTTAGCCCACACGAACTTGTCTTAGGTCATGCAAACCAAGAGACCCTTTAGATCTTATTCCTACTACTTTTACTCTGATTATATTTCGTCTCATAAAGAAAAAATAGAC
This sequence comes from Listronotus oregonensis, assembly GCA_019359885.1. Taxonomy (NCBI): domain Eukaryota; kingdom Metazoa; phylum Arthropoda; class Insecta; order Coleoptera; family Curculionidae; genus Listronotus; species Listronotus oregonensis. Next base: position 85,533 of record JAHBCN010001609.1, on the reverse strand, counting down.
GCAGTCTATGAAAACGTTGCAAACAAAACTGATCTTAAAAAAAAAGGTTTTAACAAAAACAAACACGAAAGGCTGCGAATCTTCAGATTTTCAACTTAATCAAAAGATGCTATAAAAAATTATCAGAAAGAAATAAAAATAAGCCAAAATTTACTGGCCCTTATTTAATAATCGAAATGCTTGAACACAATCGTGTAAAAATAAAAACCTAAATATCCCGATAAAACGGAAATAATTCATATAAAAGAATTAAAAGCCCCTTGTTACAGATGGTCCCTCACCGAAGGAAACACCCCCAAATACCACGACTTAAATGATAATCCAGGAATCTTACCCTATAAGATGGGTAGTGCCTTAAAAGCAACAAATCATTGGACATTTATACAAATATTTGATATGAATAGTTTATTTAGTGAATTTTTAGATATAAATAATAAATACAATATTCTTAAAGAAAACATTAAAAACTTTACTAAATATAAAGCAGAATTTTCGAACTCATACATAATTACTGATAATTTACAGCAAAAAATCTATAACCAAATAAATCAAATAATTCCAACTAAAACACGCAAAACACGTGCATTAGTAAATGCCTTAGGTAGCATAATTAAAGCCATTACAGGCAATCTAGATCAAGACGACGCAGAACGAATTGACAATAACATAAATATACTTAGACAAAACCAAGAAAACGAAAAACTTGCCCCTTTACAAACAAATAACTATACTTAGCAAATCAATCAATAATTTTGAAGAAATTATAAAAACGTATCTCATAACCAAAAACTCTTAATATACGAGTTAATGAACTCATACATGTAATAAATAATGTTGAAATCGAAGAAACCAATCTTTTTGAATTTTTCGCATTCATATGGTCTTTACCCAAATAACTACTTATTATCAAAATATTTACGATATTTTAGAAAATATTCAAACGGCAATTACTTTTGCAAAATTAAATACTTTTCATAGCTCTATATTAAACCCAGAATTATTTTTAGATGAGTTGCAATTATTAAATAATAAACTAACATTTAAAAACTGCTATTTGAGCCAGTAATAAACAATGTTTTAAAAAAAGAAAACACCTTAGAGATAAGAAGTTATTCTAAAAATAAACAGATAATCTTTGTCATTGAGGTCCTACTAGTAGAGAAAGAAAATTATAATTTATTTCAGTTATTTCCTTACCTACAAGATATAATAAGCATTATAAAATTATTGTGCCTAATTTTGAATATTTATTAATAAATGACTATAATTTTGGTAATTCTAATCAACCATAAACTAATTGTTAATAATAATTATTTATGTACTCATATACATTCCGAAAACTTTTACAATAATATACCTGTGAAGTGCAACTTTAAAATATAAACATGAAATCTCCAATTGTAATACATTATTTGTGAACATCGAAAATTTGCAACTTCAGAATATCGACGAAAATAAATGGATTTTAGTCACCAATACAGATCTTGTCGCTATCGAAACATGTGGAAACTCACAGAATAATGTGTTATTAAATGGGACATATTTAATAGAATTAAGTTTCCCTGTAGCTTAAAATTAGGAGATATTGTAATAACTGGTTAAAATATAGTAAACATACCTTTCAAAATATTCCTTTACCAAATATTAATATTAATCTAACTCATAAAACACTGTATAAAAGGTAAAACTGCTCAATTTAAAAAATATAAATTTTAATAAACTAAACAATTTGCAGGAAGAGATTAATCTTCAAAAATCAGAAAATTCTAAATTATTAAATACAAGTATTTATTTTAATAAAACTAGCTTTTGGACAGTTTTACTCTACTTAATTATTTTTATCGTAATATCATTTCTTTTATGGAAGTATTTATGGCCTATTTATCTGAAGTTTAAAGAAAATAAAATCAATCAAAATGAAATCTATTAAAAAATAAGGTCATAAAAACTTAATAAGTGTATATGCCCTTCTAGGGGTGGAGCAGTTACATCCTGTATATTTACTTAATAAGCATTAAATGCCACTCTTAGTAATAGAGATAACAAAGGTTATAAATATAGCTAAGAATCATATTTTTAAGCCCACTTCTGTTAGTTGAGCCAAAACTGTTGTAACTTTAGTTTTCGTTCCCGTTCCTCTCAAAAATAAATTTTGTTACAATTTTCGAAGTCTGGTGAAAAATAAAAGTGTTTTTCTCAAGAAAAAATTGTTTTTAAAAACATCATTCCTTCGGCCCGTATTGTAACTTGCGTTGTTTCTACAACACTATCTATGCGAAAATATATGATTTAGGTACCTAGTTGGAGATTGCTCTAGTATTGTGGTCAGAGGCTCTGTCCTGTTGAAATCAAAGTCCGTTATAATTTGCAAGGGGTAAGTAATCAAGATTCCTCAAAAATCGGTTTTTAAAAAGTAAAGGTATTATGCTTATATGTTTAATGTTTATCCGAATATACGTATTTCTAAATACTTTAGTGCTCTTTTCGTCAAATTTGTAGTACAGTTCTACCATATCTTCGTATCATTTATTTGAAAAGATCATTTCTTTAAAAATCCAGTACAGAAAAATCTCTTTTGACAAGTAATGACATTTAATTTTTACAAAAAACAAAATGCATTTGTGGACATTAAGGCCAACTAAGAAGATATTTTTTTGTAATAAATAAGGTTATAAGCATGTTATACATTGCTGTAATCATATTAAAAAATGCTACACACTCACGTAAAAATCAATTATAGCAGTATAAGAAAAAATGAAGCTGATGATCGTGGCCGAGTGACAAAACGTCGGATGTGAAATCTGAAACACTTTTAAATAGTGGGGAAAAAGTGGTGATGAGAAAGTGAAACCTATTTTAAAAATCGTTTTTAAATGCAGCCAGTAAAGAACATTAACGATTATATAAATTTCGGTTTTTCTCCTATATCTTCGGAAATATATCTACGGAAATAATCGGAATTTTAAAACGTTTTAAACGGCCTATTGTTGTCTCATAAATACGAAACTATGCGCTCATTTAACCATCTTGGTATCTCCTATATTTTCCAAAATTCTAATGGTGGGGGTCGGATTTGAATTACCTTGTGTATTAACTTTTGCAGTCTAGTCATGGTGATAAAAAATATATTCTGTTTTTAAATTAAAGTTAATAGCTTTATTGGCACCTAAATGGCAATACTAGAATATAGAATATACTAGAATATAGATTTTCTAGCAAAAGTGATTACCATGTACTGACATTAAAAGTTTTTATAACAACCCATCCGCAATCATACCTAAAGTTAAAGAAGTCAAAGTATAAACTTAAAGACCTAATATTCAATAAATGTAATAAAAAGCTTTGTTCCTTCTTAAATTTTTTAACATACCAAGTTTGCAGTTCCTAAAGTGCAAGTTTATACCCTGTATTACACTTTTTAAATGTAACCCCTTCTTATGCTCAAACCTACCTATTATAGCTAGGGATTTAACAAATTTTGGTTTAGTACGCTAATTAAAATTTAAATAAAGTATTGTTGTATTATATTATTTTATAAACTGAAATAACTTTTATTTGCTAAATCATGTAAATATATATTTAAATAAAAATTAATTTAAAATAAATTATTGTTTATTTAAAAATAAAGCTAATATAAAATTATTAATAAAATTTATTTTTAGTTATGTGCAAATATTTTAAATAACCAGAAATATATAGTTAAACATTTATTAAATTTGTTATATATTTAACATATTAAAAATAAATTTGGGATAAAACTAATATTATGTATTTTTCTTACAGCTTTTTGACTTTTAAAAACAAAAAAAAGTCGAAGTGTTCTAGATCTGAAGTATAGGACCAATGGTCAATTTTAACATATAGCCAAATCAAATTGTCATTCAAAATAGGGCCTAAATAAGCATGATGCATTTAGTTTTATTTTTTTAATTGGTCTATTAGGGTGCTAATAACAGTAATCTGTGGTTTTCCACCAAAATTTTTGATGGGAGAACTTTTGACAGCCCAAAATCCGCGAATTTTTTGGACTTTTTTCAGTTTTTTTGATATATCTTGGAAACGAATAGTCCCATCGATTTTTTTATATTGTATTTTTTTACAGAGCATTAAATTTCCTACATTCTTCTTAATCTAAAGTTTCATCTAACTCTAACAGCAAGCGAGCTACAGCCCGTCAAAAATTCTCTATTTTTGCCAACATTGCAAAAAATGGCCTAATCCTCCTATTAACTCCTTCATATTTCTTTGTAACTCGTCGAAAGTATTATAAGAATCATAAAATTGGTTATGGTTGAAAACGGTTGACTTAAAGCTTTGGTTTTTAGGGCGGAGGAGTAAAGGAGGGAGGGGCGTAGGTAGGAGGAAGGGGTGACGCACAGTGTTACGATCTTATGGTATTACGGGGCAAAAATCACAACTCTAATTACACCAAATGCAAGTTAAAAATCAAAATAAATTGTTATCTACAGCCCGTCGCTTATACTTTCTAAGGGGTTTTTAAAGTTTTGGTGCCATGACTGGGGTATACACTGTGTCCCTAAAATAACCCATACATTTATTCAAAATTCTGGTGTTTTTTCTAGAAAAAACGCTTGGATTCGTCGATTTTTTACTTTGGTTGGGGTTTTTGGCATGATAATTTCATTTATACCGTGTGGCCGAAATACAACAGAGATTGCTTAATTTTTTAAAATTAAAAAATAAAACATATTTATATAAGTAAATAAATTTTAATATAAAACTACTTAACATAAAAAGCAATTCTTAAATAAGCAATAGCTTGCAAAACAAAATAAATAATCAAAAATGAATCATGAATAAAATTTTAGGTCAATTATTCTGAATTAGAACTACTTGATTCTTCAATTAAATTTAAGTTACGAAAAATCTAAGGAAATCGGGGATTCCACAGGATTTTTATTAAACACATAGTTTTCTAACTGAAAATCGAATTTGGTAAAGTTTTCCTTATATTTAGGTTTTCTGAGGCTAGCTAAATGAGGATGGGATGTTAACAAAGGCGTTCTGATTTTTTCAGTATTCGCATATATTCTAGAGCACTACACAATTATTTAATCGAATTTTTCAACATTCTTAATGTTTTGCTTCCAAAGCTGACTAACTGGTTAGTCAAAAAATTTGATTATATTACCCCCGTGAACTAATACCTTATGAACTGAACTGGGCATATAGTATCAATTATACAATGATAAATATAAAGTTCTTGTCTTATTTAATGAAAATTTAAATTCATTTGTAATAATTTTATAGCCATATGCTATGATTTTTAAAATTAAACAAACATTTTCAATTAACTTACAATTTACTCCTGTGATTTCTTCACTTATTTGTGGGTTATGGAAAAAACTTAGGCTTAGGTTTATCACCTATTAGACCCATTCTGGATTAAAATTCATTTGGGATTGTTGTTTTGTTGTTTTCAAATATGTTTTTATTTTCTTTGCCTTTGACTTGCCAACATTTAATTTGTAATCGAAATGATATGTGCAACAGGCACTCAAAAATACGTATTCAACAATGTAAACTTGACAAACTAATATATTTAAAACACAATATTTAAAACACTTCCATTAAACATGGTAAATAACATTTCGTATGAGATTTATATAGAATTACCTTCACAGATAAGCTCATAAAGTTTCAATGCATTTATTGATGTGTTGATAATATGATCCCCATTTTGAACTAAGTATTCATCTTCTTTCATAAATACAAACTTTATTAACTTTTTTAAGTGAACCATTTTCAACCCAAATCAATTTTAGGATTCTTATAATACTTTGGACAAGTTATAAAGATATATAAAGGAGTAAATAGGAGGATTTGGCGATTTTTTGCAATGTTGGCAAAAATAGACAATTTTTGACGGGCTGTAGCTCGCTTGCTGTTAGAGTTAGACGGAACTTTAGAAAGTAGAAATTGTAGAAAATTTAATGTTTTTTAAAAAAATCGATAGGACTATAAGTTTCCAAGATATATCAAAAAAACTGAAAAAAGGCCAAACAATCGTGGTTTTTGGGCTGTCAAAAGTTCTCTCATCAAAAATTTTAGTGGGAAACCACAGATTACTATTATTAGCACCCTAGTAGACCAATTAAAACAATAAAATTAAATAGCCTATTTCATGCTTGCTACAATGTACTCTTTGATTACTTGAACTTTAAAAGTTTTTTTTAGGTCATGCACTTAGCTCTCATAATTAATTTCTGTTATAGTGCGTCCCCAATTGAGAAAGTCATTAATAATTTTTTTAACCCTAAATACCAATATTTTTTTTAACAAAAGAATTGACTTTAAACTTTTTGAGAGGTCTTGTGTTTTAATTTAAAACAAATCAAATCATTAATTTAATTAGTTTTTCTTTACAGAGAGTTAAAAATTGCTTCTACATCTTTATTTGGACAAACTTTTAAAACGGCGAAAACATTTGTGGTATTCATCTTGCGCTAACCTTTGCCATTCAAGGTAAACAAGAATAATTGTGAAAACCGTGATTTTTGTGTCCCAACAGCGCTGCTAATTGAAATTTTCAATGAATACGTCAATGGGTTAGTTCAAATAAATCACTATGTCATGATTCTTAACCATGTTTAAAATATTTTGATAAATCGCAAATAGTTATTTAAAAAAAAACAGGCAACATTTTCTTAAAAATAATTTTTTGTTTTTTTTTTTTTGTAGAAAACTGCTCTACAGAGTAATTTAAATTTTACCTTAACCATTGGGATCTTGGAAACTTTAGGAGATACGGAGATGATTAAATTGAGGAAAAGTAGTTGTAATGTTTTAATGGTTTTTGGGCTGTTAGGCCGGCGTCGATTGTCTGGTTGACTTGACGTTTCGCCAACACGAGCGGTTGGCATCTTCAGAAGTTGCTTCCTGGTTGACAGTATGCGAACTACTGGGCTTTGCGCGGTCGTAACTCTATTATACGTTGTGGAGGCAGTGGCGGGGCTTCGGTTACTTTCGGTTTCAATCGGTTCCGGTCGGTTTTATTCGTAAAGGGTGCAATTCTAGCACCCTTAATTATGGGGATCCATGTTTTGCTGATCTTAATTGCTTCCTCTTTCTTATAAAAGTTGTTGCTTTTCTATCTCTATGGCTTTTCTGTAGAGTCTGGAGTGGTATGCCGATGTGGTCGCGAGTACTTGGGTTTCTTCAAACTTTATTCGATGGTCCGTTGTAAGGGTATATTCTGCTACGGCGGATTTGTCTGTCTGCCCGCGATAATGTCTTCCTTTGTCACATCTTTTGGAGTTATGGCAAAGTTTCCGCCCTTAGCAAGTAGAGATCTCATCCGATTGCTTACATTAATAACAGTTCTTTGAGTGTCTAGCGTTTGCTTTGGTCCAGAGTTTTCTTTCAAATTTACTTTTTTGGCGGTCAGTGCTTCTTTGCATTTTCCATGCTTCTAAATGATGTTGCATCAATTTTATCCTAGTCTGTTCGGTGGAGTCTGTTGCTTAGCTAATAAAAGATTCCCAATAGTTTTGTGTTGACTTTTGCTAAATTTATTCTGGTGGTTTGTATCTCTCTCTATATGCCACTGTTTTCCAGGCGGAAATATATGCCATTGAACTTTGTCTGCGAGAGAACTTGAGGAGGAGATATAAGGGCAGGGACATTACTATCTTCTCTGATAGTCTAGCGCCATAAAAGCTTTCATCCAACAATAAATCAAGGTTTTTGGAACTGTTCAATGCCTCCAAACCTGGCTAACCCCAAAAAAAGTTACCTTTTGGTGCCAGGAACAGGGGAATACAGGGCAAAAATGAATTTCCCGGCCGGGAGGTCCCGCTGCTTGTGGGTCCTGAACCTTTTTTTTGATTACCAAAAGCCTCGGTTCGTGGCCGAGTTTTGGATTCAAACAAAACATCAGTCATTGGAACCAAATTCAAGGCAAAATACACTAAACAATGTTGGACTCACCATCGAAAGCATTTGACAAGTGAACTACTAAAACTAAATGGGGAATAAATTAGAATAGTGAAAAGGATAATAACTGGACATCAAATTTCTAAGAAAAATGAAAAAATTTTGGGATTTAGAGAAGAACCCATTTGGAGACTAGGACGAAGGGGGAAGAGACAGCCTCTCACATCAAAGTGCCGCACTTCACAATGGGGGAATAACCAAAACCCATGGGACACTAACCACCAGGAGGTTGGAGCCAGAAAAGAACAGTAAGGGCTCCACCCGTCTAAGGTGTCAAACCTTTTCAACTGAAAAAAAATACAAAAAGATAAACAAGTCCTGTAGGTGCCGTCGAGGCGGACAAAACTCAATTTGTATTTATTATAAATTTAATCAATCAATCAATCTTCCCCTTAAAGCGTTTGTTCGATTTAAATCCTTCCGGCTTGGGACAGATCTTAATGTTTCGCTTTCAAAATTAGGTATGACATCATTTCTTCCAATTAGACAGAAAACCCAAGAAGGTAATAACCGTGCTTTCTTCTTCCTTTATTGTTCCAGTTGTCGGTGCAACTCTAATATCTTCTTCCCATAGAGGCGACAAATAAACTGTAAAAGGCTTTCGCGGCCCCTTAATTATGGGGATCTATGTTTTGTTGATCTTACTGCTTCCTCTTTCTTATTAAAGTTGTTGCTATGCTTTTTTTCTCTATGGCTTCTCTGTAGAGTCTGGAATGGTTGCCGATGTGGTAGCGAGTACCTGGGTCTCCTCAAACTTTATTCGATGGTCTGTTGTAAGGGTATGTTCTGCTACGGCGGATTTGTCTGTCTGCCCCAGGCCACAGTTGGCTTTATGCTCTTTAATCCTGGTGTTGATCGAGCGATTTGTAGTTCCTATGTACACGCATGTGAACGGAATGCGAAAAATTAATTACTTTAGACGAAGAAACATATCATTAGATTTAAAGAAGGGAATTTAAGGAATGTCCTAATAATCTGCTGTTTGCACATTACAACGAATTCTGGCACCAACAAATATGGTCAATATTTGATTAATCATTATTTTTTCAAAGGCAGTTCACACAATCCAACATCCTTAATACTTAGGAATCGTGAATGTCTGAGGCAAAGTGTTCTAACGCGGTACTTAAATATTATAGGTTTAAAGGAAATACAAAAATAATTTTTAAATACTCTAACGAGATGTATCTAAGGTATATATTTAAAAAAACAAACAAACAAAATCTGGTCTTGTAGAGTAAAAAAAAAAAAAATAGGTTTGTTTATATTAGGCTTCCCTTTTTTAGTAAAGCATCCAATGCAATTCTGGTAAACATTAAAATAGCAAACAAGTTCGAAGTACTTTTATCAGAAAATTGTAATAAAATATTAATTTATATTTTAGTAATTAAATAAATTTTCGATTTTTTAACACACGACTAGTCAAAATTTGATAACAGACTCAACCACAACCATTTCAGTAAAATTTACATCTATAAGCACTTTAAAATTTTGGTCTCTTTAAAATTTATTTTAAATAATTAAATTAATATTTCTACCAATAATGGCGCTTTTATTAGCTAACAGAATTGTTAAAACTTTGTACCGAAATGAACTGTAAACTGTTATGGAAAAAAAGTCTTGACATTAATATGAAATTCTCAGCAAGTATATGTTCATATCAGTTGTCGCTTATTTTATTGAAATGTTCTCTCTTTTAGCTAGTTCATTAACTTTGTCACTTTATGTCTTTTTTCCATAGTAATATTTAAAAATTCAATTTCTAAAATGTGTTTTATTGGATTTATATTACGTACTCGTGAATTGATATTGAACGTGACCATTTAAAATATTCCATTATACTAGCAACCGTTCGTATATAAATCATATGATTCTATAAATGGAAGATACATAGATATTACCTTTTGCTTTTGTCATACCATATGTACTCGCGAAGTTTTATTTTATGTACTTACTTTGATATTGCGAACGTCTGCTTTAATATTAGATTTTTTATCTTTTTAGAAAAATGTAAAATACATTTTTTTTTTTTGGATTTACTAAAGAAAAACATGGCAGATTTTATTTTGTTTTTTTTTTAATATAGTTTATGGAATAAAAAGAGAGAAATTAGAGTTTTGTTAGTTTAAAAAATTTGATCAGACTTGTTTCTTTTGTAAGTAGTTTTAATTCTTAAAAAAAATCAAGCCTGATCATATTTTTTAAAAAGTCGATATTGCTAGTTACAGGTATCAAAATTAACTAATAACTAAAGCTGGGCAAAGGATTGATGTACTGGCGGCAGGGGAAGGTCGTGGGTAAGTAAATGCGTATAAATTCTAATAGTGTAAATATAATACTCACACTCAGTTAACATCTTAAATCGTTGGTTTAAAGGTGAAAGTCACTAAGTACCGTTTTTTTAAAAAGACACCTAAACCACTGTAATAGCTCTTCGTAAAACTTCTATCATATAAAAAAACTCTTCAATTACCTTAATAACTACTAAACCCCAAGAGTGAAATGTTTAACTTAATAATAATAGTTGTTATTTTTTCTTTATCGGGACCGTATATCATTTTGGTCCATTTTTTCCCATATTTGAATCAGTCTCCGCCTAACGTCTTCCAAAGTGTTTAACTGATTAGGTTCCTCTAGTAGTCTTCTTCCGACTGTAGCCCAGAGGTTCTCTATGGGATTCAAATCCGGGCTTCGAGCTGGCCATGCCATGGTATTAATTCCATTTTCTGCGAGATAATTGGTTACAATTCGAGCAACGTAAGGTCTGGCATTATCGTGCATCAACAAAAATCCTTGCCCAATTAATGGCGCAAATGGCACTACATGTTGACCTAAAACTTCCAATATGTACAGGGTTTTAACGTATAATTGCGCACCCCTTTAAAATCTTTATTTTTATAGATAGAAAAAAATAGTTTATATGAAAGTTGCAGGATTTTTCATGAAGATTTTCATGGTGTAAGATAGAAAAACAAATGATGATCGGAAAGTTAACAAATCACTATCAACTTCGTTATTTTAAATGGAACACCCTATATATGATTGAAAATTCAAATTCTGCTTATCTTCCTCTTTTCAAATATATATAACTTATCTATGTTCCTATAAACAAGTTGCAAGTTATTTGAATTTAAAATCTGTTCTTATAAGCCATAGTTAGCCATGGATACAACCCAAAATTGACTTCTGTCAAATATTTATATTTTTGTTTGGTTTCCAAGACGAACCATGGCTAACGCGACTTAACTTTGCCAAAATTTGACCCAGACCATCACAGATCCTCCTCCAAATATTGTGTCTCAAAATTATTGATCGAAACTTAATTTTTTAGGAAAACAATTTATCGAGGAATATTGTAAATAAAAATAAACACGATGTAATTATTTTTGGACTTTAGGCTCTGCTGTTGTTGGAAAACATATACACGACTGATCAAATTAATTTAATATTTTGTGTTTAAATTTTAAAAAATATATATAAACAATTGTTAACAAAAATATTACAAATTAAAGGCAACGTTTTTCATATATTTAATAAAAAGCCTATTGTTGTCTTTATAGTCTCTAGCAATGACTATACCCACATATTTGCTGACGAAATTTCAACTTCATTATACTTTGCTCTTTAAACAAACAGTCCAAAAACTTTTAGATTGACTGAAAATATTTATTAAGTGTATTATGCCATTCTTCTACAACATATTTTGTCCGCGAAAGTTCATTTAAGGTCCTTTCATAGTATTTCCCAAAAGTGAATGTTCAAATAGGGGTTTATTCCTATGTTTTGTGCTACCAATCCAGGTTTTTAGGAAATAATCCATTTTAGATTTAGCTTTTTTAGGAATACTCGAATGGTTATGGAAGATATTGAATGCTGCTGCACGTGTTGTACAGAAACACATGAGACTGTAATAATATTTTTAATGAAATTCTGAAAATTCAGGTCAGTATCGTCCCTTTTTTTAAGTCGGTTACGTTGGATGTGTTTATAAATGGCTTGCCTAAAGTGAAAGTAGCAACCATATTTTACAGCTGTGAGGAACAGAAGATTGGATGCATTAATTATAGCAATTTCAAAAACAGAAGTGATGTTGTTACTTGCGGTTTTCCTATAAATTCTCTTATTTTTTCAAACAGGTGTACATATTTTTTTTTTATTTATTTGCCAATAAGGCATAAACTAGGGGATAAAACTTGCCATTTACATCACCATAAATTGTAAATAACTAAGTAAATAGATGGGGAACAACCTTAAAAGTTCCATCAACATGCCAATGTAGGCTTTGCTTCAATAATTCCAAATTTATTTTCGTTCCAAATACAATTATAAGTTGTGGACCTTCACTATCATATAAAAGAAAATCTTCTCCATTTTCAGTTTTTCTATACTTTTCAGGAATCATTATTTTTTCATGTGTTTAGGGCAGTGTTGTACCATAATTCACTTTTTCACGAATATGTCGTATTATACGACACATACTATTTAGCGACAGACAAGATGTCCTGACTGTTTCTCTTACATTTCTGAAACTATTTGATAAAATAGAGTGCAGAGCTACTCTGGTTGTTACAGCTTGATTTCTTATTGTATCCATTATTTCCGATACTGCATATTTCGCTGGATCGCCTTCGTAATGGTGTTCTTGTTTCAGCAGTATTTCGTGTTTCTTTAGGAAGGCCCGGCCTTTGCAAGCTTTTCTCCAGTTTTCACACTTCCAGTAGGTGGTTTCTCCTTTTACCCTCTCTTTAGTATATAAGAATCCGTTTGAATATAATTTATTATTGCCTCTTTCTCCTCGAACAAATTTAAAAGTGTTATTATTTATCGTGTGGAAGTAATTACGTTGAAATAATCAAATAATCTAAATTTATTGTCGGTCTTTGACAGATAATAAACTGGTAAATTAGCAATACGTTTTGCCAAAACTTGTAGGATAAAAATTTGGTAAATTACCTTTATACTTGATTAAGGTGCGTCCTAACGTAAGTCTGAAAACATTTACTACTGAAATAAAAAATAAAGAAAAATCGATTACTTAATTATTTTATGTGATATAAATATGAATTTCTCGGCAAAATTTGTTTTTCGATAAATATTTTTCGATGAATTTGCACTGTTCTTCGCTTAATTGTAGTCCGATTAATAAGAAGTCAACAATTATTTAATTGACTAGTTTTTATTCGACAAAATGAATGTCGACCATATGTTTTTCGTTTAGCTATTTTTCGATCAACTGCGTACTTCGATAAATTGAATTTTCGTTAAATTAAGTTTTAGATCATTTGTTTTTCGAATAATTGTTTTTGATCAATTGTTCTTCGATAAATTACCTTTTTGATCAACTATTACGCGATAAATTGTTTTTTCGATTAATTAAGTCTCGATCAATTTTTCACCATTCAGTCGGTGATAAGTCAAGCGGATTTTAAACGTTGCCTACAGAATGTTTTTTAAAATCAGTTGTTTCTTCCACAAGTGAGTACACTTCTTTACTATATATTTAAGATTAAAATTATTATCCGTTAAACTTTGCTTGTTTGGCACTTTATAAGTATCGACTATAAAAGACACCAATAGTGGGATCAATGTATGCCAGTAAAAAATCGAAGGTTTATTAGTCAAATAAATTGCCAGCTAGCCAAACAGAAGTTTGTAGGAAATACCATGAACATTTTTGTTTATACGCATAAGCGTCATATTATTGAATTGCTATCTTTTTTTTTTGGTTATATCAAAATAGTTTTGACTAAAACACAAATAATATATTAAAAATATTATTGCTTTTGTTTACAAAACACATTATTGTTATACCTTTATAAGGGAAATTAACATGAGCACCATTGATGAGGCGTCGGGGCGGCGTTGTCAAATGTACTGTTAAAAATATTTCTTAAACTATTAAGTGACAAATAGGATATAATTGGAAAACAAAAGACAATAGGAGAAAACAATTGGTGACAAAATGTTTGTTTTCAAAAAGTATCCCAATAATGTAATACTTTATACCATGTCAAAATTAAAACAAATAAATCATAAGCAAAAATTGGTATCAAGATTTTAACTTTTTTTCTAATATTTTAGGTTAAAATTTAAAATACTGCACAGTTAACATCAGCATCAAGTCTTCTAATTTTTTTCTTCCTTAAACCTTTCTTCATCTTGCATAGTAAATAAAATGGCAATACATGTAGGCCGAGTTTAGGCCACAGTATATTATTTCCAAGTTTAATTTTTTTATCTTAAAACATGCAGAAAAAAAAGGGGTGAGCCACCTTTTGGGATCCTTCGGTATAAACTACTTTCAAAAATTAGAAATAACCTTAGAATTAATTAAGGACATCGATATTATTAGTACACAGCTATGTTTCAATCATAGTATAAATGAAGTTCTTTTATTTTACTTATAGTCCAGTAAATGAAGGGACAAAGCTGTAAATAAATCTGTACAGGGTTATCCAACAAGGACTAGGCAGGCCGCTTTTTTTACCATACCTGTACTTTTATAAAAAAAAGTGAAATAGCCATCATATATAATTTTTCCCTCCGAATCCGAAAATTATTAATGTAAAATAACTGAACATCAAATAAAACTGCTAGGGGTCATTTTGATATTTTTTTAAATGGAATGTCATATTTTTTATGTGATTATCCGATTCCTCGTATATCTTTTGATCTAAAATGATATTTTTTTAATTCAAAATGGTCCATTTTCTGCAGGTTTAAATCGAAATAATTTTCGTCTACCGTGTCATTAGCACCTGAAATATTGAAACGGATATCTGTTCACTCTTTAATGGTAGTGTCATTCAGTCAACTAAACAAATAAAATTTAAAAGTTGTTTATATTTTTCATGAATTAGGAACAAATAACCTTAAAAAATAAAATATTCATTAGAAGACCGTCTACACATTGTAATACAATAGATACCATTCTAATAGTTAAGACTCTATTTGTAGAATAGATACAAAACAAATATAAAAACAATATAACATATAAAACAAATACCCCATAAGAAAAAACTATAAATTCAACTTAAGAACACCAGACATCTTAATATTATAAATGTTCGATATGTCCTCCGTTGTTTTCGAAACTGGACCTATGCCCCCTTTTAAGTCTTTTCAGAGAGTATGCGTGTGTATGTAATGTATCCAGTGGGCTATCGGGTGGCCAATAAAGTGTTCCGTTACAGCCAATCCACTCGTTGTAACGCCCATTCAAATATACTACCACTTCTTGAACGGCATGAGGTGGAGCGCCATCCTGCTTTTAAATAATATTATTGTAGATTTGCAATGGCAATCCTTCCAAGAGGTCCTCGATATCGTTTTCAAGACACTTTGTATCTTCGGTATCTTTGGCCTGTTAAAGAGCCACGATAAAATAGCGGTCCAATAATTTGATTTCCTAACATCCCACACCAAACATAAGCGAGCTCCTACCTTGAAACTTTATCATTTCATATTTATGAGGGTTAGCTGCTGCCCAGTAATTTGTATTTCTCCGGTTGTATATTCCTAATGTTGTGAATGACGCTTCATCAGTCCATAATATTTTTTTGTATAAGTTGTTGCTAGTCTTGCTCTTACAACATCAAAACTAACGAAAACGAAGTTCTTTTTGTTCTTGAGGTAGATACTAAACGGGAAGGATACAATATGGTTTGATACCAAATTTTTTCAGAGTTCTTTGAACTAGGCCATACCTTACTTCTCGTACTGCCTGCGAAATTGAACTCATCGGATTTACTCTAAAATATTGAACAATTGCTCGATTTCCTATGTTTTGTCTTCTTATATTTCTTCGCCTATCTTTCTTTGTTTTTGTTTCTTCAAATAGAGTCTTAATTCTTAGAATTGAATCCACTGAAATGCATCTCTTAAAACTCTCGAAAAATCTTCTTTGCCTTTCTAGAGCATTTTCTCCGCTTTTGTAATATACTTTACAATGTGTAGACGGTCTTCTAATAAATATTTTATTTTTTAACGTAATTTGTTCCTAATTCTTGAAAAATATAAACAAATTTTAAACTTTATTTTTTTAGTTGTCTAAATGACACTACCGTTAAAGGGTGAACAGGTATCCGTATCAATATTTCAGGTGTTAATGACCCGGAAGACGAAAATGTTTTTGATTTAAACTTGCAGAAAATGGACCATTTTGAATTAAAAAAATATCATTTTAGATCAAAAGATATACGAAAAATCGGAAAATCGCATAAAAAATATGGCATTCCATTTAAAAAAAATATCAAAATGACCCCTAGCAGTTTTATTTGCTGTTCAATTATTTTACATTAATCATTTTCGGATTCGGAGGGAAGAATTATGTATGATGGCTATTTCACTTTTTTTTATAAAAGTACAGGTAGAGTAAAAAAAGCGGCCTGTCTAGTCCTAGTTGGATAACCCTGTACAGTTTTTCCTTGTGGCGCAATTCTTAGGTCTTCAGGGATGCTTTTGAGCAAAAAAAAAAGTTTATCAACATTAACAGGTTGGAAATGGCTAAAAATAGCCCCTCAAGGCTCGAAAAATGGGTTTCCCGCTAATATGTGCCAAAATATGCTAATTAAAGAATTTTTGTTAAAACAAAAAATGAATGGTCCATTCTGATTTTTCTAGAATATTAAAAAAAACGGTAAAAGTTTTTTTTTCACAATATTTTCATATATATCTCATTAACTGGAGAAGTGTAGCGGGATGAGGGCAAAAAACCACTATTGTATATTTATCCCAACGTTTCGTGGCGGATCCACTTTACGGCTTAAAAAAAATTGAAAAAAAACATTAAATTAAATTTTAATTAAATATAATCTTTTCAAAAACAAAAAAAAACCCAAAAAAAAGAAAACTAGACAAGAACAAAAAAAAAAAAAAAAAATTTAAAAAATTTAAGTATAAACATTTATTAGGATTCGAACTCGGGACATCTGGCTTTGGAACTTATAATCGTACCCCAGAGCTAGGGCACCCATAAATAATTTTCATAAAATATATTAAATATAAAACAAAAAAAATACTTTTGTTGGAGAGCAAATTCAAAAAGACCATGCGAAAGGGCAAAGTCCCCGTCCTTATGCCAAAAAGTCAACACAAAAAACAACACAATAAAGATTAAAAACCACAGTTACAACTTTAAAATTAATAATTAAACCCCCTACCAAACTCTACGAGGTCCTTATGCCTTTAAACAAATTAATTTCAATTTTTTAAAAATAAGAAAGTTCCATATTATGAGGAAAACCACACAGCTGCAAAAAATTTTGTCAAAAATAGTTTTTAAAAATAAACAATTTTCAGTGTCAATGGGAACTTTTAAAGTTGGTTTAAATAAAAGTATCGACAGTTGTTTACAAAACTTTTCCAAGGCACCACACACCTATCCCCACACTTCTCCAGTTGTTTATATAAAGGGAATAAACAAAACATGTTAAACCGGGGAAACTTTTAATAACATCAGAGACTCCACGGGGAAGACAATGCAAAGTATATAAAGAATGGTCAAACACAAGCACAAAGTTGGCATCTTAAGAAATAGAAGAATATTCCTTTTACAATGTAGAAGGAATAATGTCATACCAATCATATAATTAATAACACGATTTTATTCTTTACAAATAGAGAACATCCATTTAAAAAAAGGGTGTGGACCTGATAACAAAGAAATTTCAGAGAGTGTGTTGAGTTTAGAAATAAAATCACCATATGGAAAATTAACACAATGAACAACACCAAAAATCACTTGTTCTAACCCTAGATCATTGGGGGGTTTTTAATACTTTCAACAAAAAAAAATTAAACAACTTTTGTTCAAAAAAAAAAAAAAAAAAAAAATTAAAAAAAAACAAAGTACCAATTCTTTTGTTTTTTTTGGGTACAATTTTTTTGGGACCAAAATATGGCATTCACCTTCACAAAAGGAAATATTACCACCATTATAAAGATACAGAATACGTATATCTTCATTAAATTTGGAAGAGGACTTGAAATGTTTTAAAGCCAATACTACAAACTTTTCCAACTTCTATAATAATAAACCGTTAGTAACCGAATTAGGCATGATTAAAGAATACCACAAAACAAAAAGATATTTAAAAGAACACCCCGAGTTAATGGTCATAATCAGATAAAGGTAACTAACAGTCCTAATGTGGAAAATGAGTATAAATGCAATGAACACCTTATTACTGGATAGAACTACGTACCAAGAACTTTCAAAAGATCCTACAAGTAAATTTCAACGACAAGCCAATAATAATAGACCAACTGAGAGAAAAAACCATTACAACAATGGAATCAAAGAAACTTAAGAAAATAATTCCGTTCCTCCACGTATTTACGGGATGAAAAACTCACAAACCAATGAAGTTGGGTCCAGTGTAAGTTGATTAACTCACCAGTTATGACATAGCTGTACTTATTCAAATTATATTATTAGTAACCTCAACTTTTAAATTTAATTTAAAGAACTCTTTACTTTGTAACATTTTTTTAAAAAACCCTTGTTTTACGGCAAGATCATGTTTATTTTAGATGTTTATCGTTATTTACAAAATTTAACATGTTGGTATCAAACATAATTCGTAAAAAGTGGGTTTATATAAGTGCTTATACGGATATTCCTAAGGAGTTGTTCATGCGTATGTTGAGCTTCTGCTTTGACTCTAGTTACTTTTTATTTAATAGTAAATTCTATGCTCAAATTGAGGGTAGTGCTATGGGAAACCCAGCTAGCCCAGTCATTGCAAATTTTGTAATGAATGATTTAATTGAGTCAGTTTCAGCTTGCTTACCGTTTGAAATAGGGTTCATAAAACTATATGTTGATGACACCTTGCCATCTGTTCCTCGAGACAGTCTTCATGACATTCTACCATTTTTTAATCAATACCATCCGAAACTACAGTTTACAATGGAGACTGAAGTGGAGGGTAGGATTCCATTTTTAGATATTACAGTGCATAGGAAAAATGACGGTCATATTCTGACTAACTGGTATGATAAACCTACTAGTTCTGGTAGAGTCTTAAATTTTCATTCTAACCATCCAACATCTCAAAAGGTAGCTACGGTAACTAATCTATTATATCGGTCCTGTGCCCTGTCGCATGAGACTTTTTATGATCAGAATATAATTTTAATCAAAGAAATTCTACATAACAATAACTATCCAGGTAGCTTTGTGAATAGAATAATAATCCGTTATAAAAATAAAATATCATCAAACAACTCCAATAATGTTCACACAGATAAACAATATTTTAAATTTCCATTTATACCTACTTTATCCAGCAAAATTAATAACCTCTTCAAGGACAGTAATTGCCAACTAGCTTTTTATAATGTAAAAACTGTGAATAATTTGTTTACTAAATTAAAAGACAAACTCCCTGACGAATATCTGTCGTGTGTGGTATATGGTATACCTTGCAAAGGATGTGAAAACACCTTCTACATAGGTCAAACAAGACAATACTTACGAGAACGCATCAAACAACATATGAATGACTGCCGGAAACAGGACAAAGCCGAGGTTACTGCTCTAAGCCTTCACCATAAAAATAGAGGGCATGAGTTCGATTTTAATAACGTAATTATCTTTGACAGAGAACACAATTATTTAAAGCGTAATATCGGTGAAATGATATATATTAAATTAAACAATTCAGTAAATTTTAGGACTGATACCAATGATTTGGGTGTTTCGTATTCTGCGATTTTAAATAAATATAGAGCACAATTTCAACAAAGCTTAATTAAGAGAACATCTACATGATTATAAAGTATTTGTTGACTTTCGTTTTTTTTTTGTATTAGCTTACTTTTTATTACATGTATATATAAGAATGTTTGTTGAAATGTTGAAAGTTTTGTGAAACAACTGTCGATACTTTTATTATAAACCAACTTTAGAGAAGTTCCCATTGACAGCTGTTAAAATTGTTTATTTTTAAAAACTATTTTTGACAAGAATTTTTGTGCAGCTAGTGTGGTTTTTCCTCATAATATGGAACTTTCTTATTTTTCAAAATTGAATATTAATTAGTTTAAAGGCATAAGGACCTCGTAGAGTATTGGTAGGTGTATCTAATTATTAATTTTAAAGTTGTAACTGTGGTTTTTTAATCTTTATGTGATGTTGATTTTTTGTGTTGACTTTTTGGCATAAGGACGGGGACTTTGCCCTGTCGCATGGTCTTTGGAAATTAGCTCTGCCAATTGTTCTTAAATTATTTTTTTTGTTTTATATTTAATATATTTTATGAAAATTATTTATGGGTGCCCTAGCTCTGGGGCTACGATTATAAGTTCCAAAGCCAGAGGTCCCGAGTTCGAATCCTAATAAATGTTTATACTTAAATTTTTTAATTTTTTTTTTTTTTTGTTTGTTCTTGTCTAGTTTTCTTGTGAAGATTTTTATAAGAAAAACAGAATGTATATATTTTGTTTTTCGAAAGATTTATGATTTTAAATGATTTAACTTAACAAAAAAAAAAAAGAAAAAAAACTTTTTATTGCTGATTTTCATGGATACTTAGGGTTGTTCTTCCGGCCTTTTTGCCTCATAATATATTTTAGTGCTTTTTGATGTTAAAGATATTAGGTTAATATCCCAGTCTTGTAATGTGTCTTTTTCTAATTATAGGCCCTTGATAAAGTGGCAATCCAGCCACGAAACGTTGGGATAAATATACAATAGTGGTTTTATTTGCCTGCCCTCATCCCGCTACACTTCTCCAGTTGTTTCATATAAACGGTACTATAAACAAAACTATATCTCATTAATTTATTGATACTTTTTAAAAAAATGGTTTGTTATTAACATATATTTTTTATGAGACCTCAGCAAGTGTTCAATGATCCCAGAAAATTTCCTTTACCATTTTTCTTGCATTTTAATAAAAAATTGTTTTGCCCATATGCATTTTTAGCCGTTTAGCCACATCTATCCAGTGTGAAATGTTATGGATTTTTCGACGGCCGTTTTTGCGAAAAATATTGGTGTTGCAAAAAAATGGTAGAAACCATTTTTGTAGATTTAAAGATAATCTTCAATTTTTGCCTTAACAAAAATTCTTTAATTCGCATATTTTGGCAGATGTTCGCGGGAAACTCATTTTTTGGACTTTGGAGGGCCATTTTAAGCGGGTTTCGCACGTCGGAATCGTGGTAAACTTTTTCTCGCTCGAAAGCATCCGCGAAGATCTAAGAATTGCGCAACAAATGATAACTGTACAGATTTATTTACAGCTTTGGGTACTTTCAGGTCTTCAGTTACTGGACTATTAAGGTTTAATATTATAAGACACAGGTATAGAAATTAATTATTTGAATTTAAAATATTTTGCGTACTAGTTTTTGTTTTAAATGGGGTACAACATCTAAACAATTAGCAAGTAGTTTAGCACTTATTGCATATTAAGACCCCTTAAAGTATCAAAATTATTAAAGGATCCTTCAACTGCTAATATCCTATAATTTTATTTAAAAGGTAAATCTCTAAAAAGTAATTTAAGTTAAATTTGATTAAATAACGATTAATATCCTTTCTTTAAGCTCCTCTGAATAGTATCTATATTATTCAGGCAGGCAACTGTAAGCTTCTCAAGAGATCTTGTAATAAAGGCTCTGGAATTATCACGCTTATAAAAAGCTCTTAGAATAGTACATTTTAATGATATAGATTTTACTTTCAAAGAAGGGAATGCTTTAGGATTAGTTTTAAATTAAATTCCAACAGCACGGTCTGGTAACGAAAAAGTTGTTACTTTAATTGAAGGAAAATTGTACGCATTACCATTTTAAAACATATAAATAAATTTAAAGGTTTTGCGAATACACACAAATGTAATGGGGAAAAGGGCACTTATGACGTTCCTTCAATATCAGTGTTGGGGAAGTCTGTTTTCCTTATCACCTGATGCCTATTTTCTTTCATAAAGTTTCTGACACTAATTAAACTTAAGAGAGCAACAATTTTTGAGAGTGCGGCTATTTCCATACTCATATAGCGGATTTGCGCAAACTGTTAATTATCTTACTTAAATATAGATTTGTATGCTCATACCCGCGGAAAAATATAAACCTTTAAAATTTTAAAAATTTGCAACTTTAAAATTTTAAAAGAAATTGTAGGCACATGAATTTTGATCTAACCAAGCAGATTTAACCTAATTCCTCAAAACCCACATATTTTGAAAAAGATTTAATAAATTACAGTAAAAAGAAACAGCTGACCAAATTACCAAACAAATTTTATAACCGTATTACTAAAAATCTTGCTTATTATTAATAAGTAAAAATGCTTTTTTATTATTTTCCAAAAAAATAAAATAAAAATACGACAATAAAGTAAGATTAGGGGCATTCTTTTTATTTTGTTCTTTTTGTCATTGTACATTCTTTTCTTTGTTTAATTTAAAAGAATGTGAAACTAGATTATTTGTATTCGATAAAATTTAGAACGAGGTGTACAGTATTGGATTCGAGGCAATTCGTCTAATTGGATTAGATTTTTTCGATGTACCCCAACTCTTATAAAAAAAATCTATGATTTGGAAGCAGACAACTAGTCTGCGATACAGCCCACTGGCTGTTTTAACAGTAACAACTCGCATATGGTTTACGAATTGGCCAGTTTAAAGATTTACTATTCCTTTAATAAAAACTAAATTTATTTATTTTACTTTCTTAATAGGATAAATCTCTTCAAACGCTGTTATGGAGTATAACAAAAATCTATTAAATAACGTTTTAAATAAATATGTTTTAAGTAATTAGAAATAAAATAAATAAAATATATAAAAATAAATAAGCAAACACTATTGTATTAAATGAATATTTTTAAAATATAGTTTAGCAAAAGCTAAGGTAAGCCTAAGCGAAAAATAAAGAAAATCGAATTTAATGCGATCGTAGCTTTTTTTGTCTAATATTCACGTATTTTAAATATGATTAAAAAAATGACAATAAAAAGAAACAGCTGGCCAAATGCCTACTAAAAACATTGCTTAATATTTATAGGAATAAAAATGCTGTTAAAGTAACTTTTTCTATTATTTTCCAATTAAAAAAAACAAAAATACGACATTAAAGTGAGGTTAAAAGCATTTTTTTATCATGTTCTCTTTGCCATTGTACATCATTTTCTTTGTTTAATTTAAAACAATGTGGAACTGGATTATCTCTATCTGATAAAATCCAGGAAGGAAGACCACAGTTCGAAGCAATTCGTCCAATTGGATTCGATGTTTTTAATGTACCCCAACTCTAATAAAAAAAATCTATGATTTGGTCTGCGATAGAGACCTCTGGCTGTTTTAACAGAAACAACTCGTATATGGTTGACCAATCGGCCATTTTAAAGAAGATTTACTATCCCTTTAATAAAAAATAAATCATTTAATTTTACTTTCTTAATAGGATAAGTCTACTTCAAACGCTGTTGTGGAGTTTACCCGGTCAAAATAGACATTCACCCTTGCATAAATTCCCAAAAAGCAGAAAATTTACATGAACGTTAGGGATACCATTATAATAAAAATATGAAAAGTCACCATTAATCCCAGGTGTACAAGGTCAAATTTCGCGAAAATGGGTTATTTGGATTTTTTAGCGAAACGGTTTGTTTTATAATAAAAATAGCTCAAACAAAAATTGTAGATGAAGCAATTGTGTACAAAAATTGTCCCTACACTTTTTCCCTAAAATTCACAATTTCTGAAAAGAAGCGATTCTAAAAGTTACAAAAGTTTTATTCCTTATACTATGATCATGTTTCCACGCCACCTGTGAGGTACTCTACTACGTTTTTTAACGTTGTTTCCCCAGTAAGCCTACTCCACGGCCTATTTTAATTAATACTAGTAGGAGGAAACGCCTTCTCATTTAATATCTTCTTCTTCTTTTTCTTCCTCTTCTTTTTTCTTCTTCTCTTTCTTTATCTTCATTTTTTTTCCTCTTCCCAAGTTGATGTAAATTATTCAAACAGCGATAGATCATTTGTTTCGCCGTTGATGTAAGGATCTTCTTCTGTTGAAGATTTAACATGTGAACATGACTCTCCTAGACAGCTGGTGCATGCTGGTAAACAAAATAAACCAACGTTTTTGCAGCCGCATTTCGAATTACATTCTTTTTGCAATTACAAAAAATAGTATTTGGGGGCTTCTCCGGTGCTAGTGGAAGTAGTGTGTGAATTGGTTGCAATACATTATCAATTAGCTTTTAACCGCATTCTTCTGGGTTCAGTTGATTACCAAGCCACACTTAAACCTGATATTATACCTAATAAAATGTTGTTTAAAAAAAGCCAAGGTTGAAGGAAGCCAAGTTAAGTGCACACGTTTTTTAATTCAACTTAGTTTTGCAAAAGATAAGTAACGTAACTTATCTATGCAAGCAACTTTTTACGAGCTCCATATAGTGAAAGAAGAAACCAAATTCCGGGGGTAATTATAGTTTTTGAAGTAGAGTTAATATTTTCAAAAACTTTAGCGGATGTAACTAAAACTTTTTTCAAATGGTTTAAAAGCTGTTGTTTTACTCCTCCGAAACATTGCAGAGGTTGTATCACAGCCTGTCATAGCATGTAAAAATAAAATATAATTTTGCTAAGCCTTGCCTGGTTTTTAAAAAATAAATGATATTCTTAAAAATAAAGTTTTCAAAAGTGTGTCATGCACAGTATAGGAAATAAAACTTTAGTAAATTTTAGAATCGCTTTTTTTTCAAAAAATGGTAAATTTTAGGGAAAAAAGTGTAGGGAAAATTTTTATAGACAATTGCATAATCTAAAAATTTTTGTTTCAGCGATTTTCATCATAAAGCTAACCGTTTCGCTAAAAAATCTTTAAAAAAAATATTTTCGCGAACTTTGGCCTTGTATAATTTATTTTTTCACACATGGGATCAATGGGGACTTTTTATTTTTTTATTATAATGGCATCCCTAAAGTTCAGGGTAATTTTCAGCTTCTTGGGAATTATTGGCAAGGCTACCTCTATTTTTGAGGCTAACTTGACCAGGTAAAGTATAAAAATATTCTATTAAATTACGTTTTCAATAAATATTATGTAAATTTTGGAAAAGTCGCCAGCAAGAAAACTAATTAATTATAAGTTATGTCAAGTTAGGTTTGAAAATAACAAAAACGTGAAAAATTTATTAGTTTTGAGCAAAGCAAGATTGTAAGGATCGGGACTGACGGCAAAGTAAGCAAAAATTCCATCTAACATAAAGACGTTATTGTTTCAAGTAGAGGTCGTTGTTTTTGACATTACTCTCTGCTAGGCCATTAAAGTAATGACAAAATTTTTAAGAAAAGACAGTATCTCAGAGGTTTGCTTAGCAAATTAAAGAAATTTATTGTAGGCACTATCAAAGTTCCGTAATTGCTAAAAGAGGTAACTATTGTACCTGTTGTTAAAATTCCGAAAGGCTGCGACAAAACTGTGTGCAAAACTCCATAGCAACACTTAAAAAATTTTTTTACTTTCTTGTATCCATAATAAATGAAGCGTAAAGATGGGGATGAACTTTAAAACAACGCAAATATTGCCCAAGAGTTTTTTGAATAGCTCCTTTAGCAGAAAATACCCAAAACATTTGTTGGATTAAATTTTATAACGATTTAAGACCCAAAAGCAAATTATTTTTATTTATATGTTTTAAAATCAATGCAGTTAAACGATGTGAACTAGGTGCCAACAAAGATTGAATAAAAAAAATACAAATCGGCCATTTGTAGGCGAATAATAACACCAAAAGTAACAAAAGAGAAATCATATCTAAGATATTAGAATTAGCAAGTATAAAATCCAATATTTAAAACGATTTAAATATAATTTAACAATCCAAATATAATATTAAGATTTTTAACACAACCATTCACACTTCTTTTTTTATTCCACAAAAAGTAATATCCGGCTTTTCAATAAATCGGTAACTATAGATTACAATAAAAAACCATCAAGTTTTCCTGTAAAATAAATTACTATTTTTTACAGCGATTTAACTGTCACATTCAGGGCATAAAAGGCTTTTTCCAATATCCATTATGATCAAGGAAATGAAGTTTTATAACAAATTTTAAAGAAGTGAACGTGGGGTAAAAATAACTACTTTTTAATTTTATTGTGGTATAAAAAATTTAGGTCTTTTAAAATGCATAGTTTTCAATATTATAGAAGTAAAAATTATAAAAATGGTTGTTTTTAATTTATCTAGTCTAAAATCAAGGCATTCGCCATGCGCTTATGTAATAGGAGTTATTTTAAATAACAAAAATTTAAATTGACCCAATGTTTCTTAGCTATACTTGCAACTAAAAAAATGTTGTTGAAAACTAATAGAAATGGTTAGTTTTATATCTATAATAACATTTTTTAACTAACTAGGTTTAATTTTTATGGGATTATTTAAATTTTAAAGGTCACGTTTAATTTTAAACAAATACAATTTAAAAAGTTACAAATAATTAAAATCCACTTTAAATATAATTAGTCCGATGATCATTATTATTAAATTTTAAAAAATAATACATTTTTCCTTTTTTTTTAAGACTTTACGTGTACCAAATATAGCAATGCTGGTTTATTCCTTTCGAGAGTTATGAAGCCATTAAAAGAGAGACAAATCAACAGACATATTTAACGACGGCAATAAGAAACCATGTTTTTTGTACACAATACAAAATGTACAGGGTCTTTGATTATATTTACGTGGCTTCTGAGGCCTTCATTTTTGAAGACAGAAAAAATGTTTTATATACAAATTGTAGGATTTTTTCCATATTATTTTTGAAATTATCAGTAAAAAAATAATAAAAATTAATATGCAATAATTTTTAAATTTTTTTATTATAAAAAATATATATATATATATATAATAATATATATATATATATATATATATACTATATATATATATATTTTATGCGCTACAACAAAGATTTTTTTTCTGATTTCAAACATATATTCATTGATGATATTTGGATGAACTATTTTTGAGATATTTTAGGTTAAAATATTAATAAATTTTAAAAAAGTTTCATATGAGTATCAAGAAAGCCATGGAAATAATAAAATTGTTATGTTGCTAAATTTGGTGAGGGTTTTCTCTGGACCAATATGTTTATTTTTGTGATTAAACATTCCTGCTAAAGTGAAGGAAGACTTGTCGGTGAATAGACTTTAATTTAAAAGCTTTAGATCCTGCTGCATAAACCTAGCTATTTCCAATGCATACTTAGGTCGGTCCTGCATGTTTTGTTCAGGAAGATTCTGAACGGACATAAATTTATATGGATGAAATTTGTAAAATTTTAAGGTTAAATCAATTCTATAATCTGTTTTATTAGAGATTGATATCCTAGGATTTTCTAAAACTATTAAAAGTAGTTAGTGCTAGTCCAATAGAAAAAGTATAATAATTATCCTGAAAAAACGAGAATATCCAAAACTTTGTTTTTATTTCGTGCTGCAGTCTTTTCTTATTTTAAAGCTTTTTCGTTCAATAAACTTTCTTACTATGTATTTAATAGTATCTATAGATGGTACCCGTTGTTAAGGATATAATAAGTAATATTCCCTTTTCACTGTCGTCACATTATTATTGTTACCATAAAAAAAGACCCATAATGGCGTTTTTTTGTTTTGCTGAATAGCCCATCGACAAAAAAGCAATACAAACTACTTTTAATAGTTAAAATGATAAATTTTAACTTTTTACAATATCAATACGACAAATTTATTAAAACAATTTTATTGTTTTCATAGCTTTCTTGATACTAAAATGACTTTTTTTCAATTTATTTATAATTTAAGCTTAAATATCTCAAAAATGGTTCATTCAAATATCATCAATGTATATATGTTTGAAATCAGAAAAAAAGATCTTTTATTGTAGCGCATAATATACAGGGTGTTCCATTTAAAAAAGTTGAAGTTGCCTATATTTTTCCATTTTTTTATTGCGATATTTTTTTACTGATAATTGCAAAAGATAATATGGAAAAAAAACCTACAATTTTTATATAAAACATTTTTTTTCTGTCTTCAAAAATAAAGGTTCCAGAAGCCACGTTAATATAATCAAAGACCCTATACACAATACAAGAATAACATGGCCCCACAAAAAAATGATTATTCAGACTTGTGGGTTGGACATATGTATTCCCATGTATTTCTTGACGCTAAATCTAATGCCGAGCTTAGAAATGGCCCTCCACGTCTGGAATTGGCCCTAGGGGCCAAAAATAGCCCCCATAGGGCCTGAAAGATGGATTCCGGTATGATGCGAGGTCGAAGGTGCATTCTCAAGCCAAGCTTGATTTGTGTTTGAAAAATTATGGCCAACTGAAATTCCCCGTTTGGGAGCGGAAAAATAACCCCTTAGTGTCCGAAAAATCATGTTTCGGACGCCGCAATCGCAAGAGTGGTATTTTTATGTTCTTTTAAATTCTGAAAGTCAAACCGTGCTCGAGAAGTTTATGGCCAACTGGAATTCCCCGTTTGGGACCGAGAAAGTGACCCCTAGGGGCTGGAAAATCATGTTTCGGACGCCGCAATCGCAACAGTGGTATTTTTATGTACTTTTAAATTTTGGATCTTAGACTGCGCTCGAAAAGTTTGTGGCCAACTGGAATTTCTCGTTTGGGACCGGGCAAAAGACCCCTTAGGGGCCGGAAAATCGTGTACTATATTGTTTACATTCTATACTTTATAGCGTTCTAAAGTTTTGTACTGACAATTTAGTGTAGAGAAATATATGGTGAAAGGATAGAGGCATTGGAATCGATGAATCGGGCATTTAAAATCTTTTAGATCACTCAGAGGTAATTCTTAAATTAAGGCGTGAACCGAGCGTAATGGAAACTTCTCGATCTCAAACCTACCTGCAGAGTAGAAGGACATATTGAAATCTATTAATATTCTAACCCCGTCAGGGGTATTTTTTCATGGGACGACCACTGTTGCGAGTGCGACGTCCGAAACTTGATTTTTGGACTCCAGGGGTCATTTTTCCGGTCCCAAACGGGGAATTCCAGTTATACATAAAATTTTCAAGCACAGTGTGAGTTCAAGAATTTAAAAGTGCATCAAAATACCACTGCTGCGATTGCGGCATCCAAAATATGATATTCCTGTCCCTAAGGTGGCATTTTCCTGGTCCCAAACGGGGAATTCCAATTAACCATTAAATTTGTAAGCGCAGTCTAAGTTTCGGTATTTAAAAGTACATAAAAATACTACTGTTGCGATTGGGGAGTCGGAAACACGATTTTCCGGCCCCTAAGAGCTCATTTTCCCGGTCCCAAACGGGAAATTTTAGTACAAATCCGGCTCATCCCGGAATCTATTTTCAGGCCCTATAGGCCCCTAAGCTTAAAATCGGATTCAGCGTCGAAAAATACTTAGGAATACATATGTCAGACCCACAAGTCCGAACACTAATTTTTTTTTGTGGGGCTGTGTAATACAAGAGACTTTAAAACCTAAATATTTGCAAACACCTCAAGTTGCGATATTGAAATTTTGGCATATAAATTTAAAATTTTAATACCAAAATATGTTTCTAGTTTGTTAAAAAAATAATTTATTTATTTTTTACAAATTAAACATTGGTTACAAGAAAAGATTACCTAAAAAGCTACAAATTACTTTTTTCTTAAAAGCATTAATCTCTTACAAAGATAAGAGGATAACTTCAGGCAGAAAATTTGGATGTGCCACGGTGACTTACCCGCTATTTTTCCTGATTTAAATGTTTTTATTTGCCTTTTTAGAACATAATAGCCGCATTTCAGCTCCCGGGTTTTAATTGGAGTGGTTTAGATAAAACCTATGTTAAACCGAAATTTTACCATCTTTATTATTTAACATACAATAATGAACAAAAGGAATCTGAGATTAAGGCTGTTAGCTAATGAGCAAAATACATAATAAATTTTGTAGTTATATAAAAAAAATTAATGGATATAGTATTTTTAAGTAGTTAGTAATAAAATAAATAAAATGTTTAAAAATAATTAAAAACACTAACGTATTTAACGAATATTTTTAAAAAATAGTTAACAGAAGCTAAGTAAGCTAAATGGACTAGGAGGAATTGGCGCATGAGTACCGAAACCTATTTTACCTAAATTGTTTTACGATCCTCTTTAAGTTGCCCTACTGATAATACAAATATATGTTGCCATGGGGCAACCTGGTGTCATATTGTTTAAACCGACAAAAAACAAGTGCAAAAAATGTTATTTGTCAACTGGACTTTTTATATTCTTTATTGCAATACAAATAAAAAAGGTCTCATGACTTTTTGCAAGAAAGATAATATTTTTGGGGATATGAATTTTTAAAGGTTCGAAAAATCTCAAACTTGGGCACTTTTAACCTATGAAAAATATATTTAAAAAAAGAATAAATTTAAAAAATATTTATTTTTATTCTTTATATAATAGTTAATAATATTATCAATTAGGATTAAAAAAATCCATGTTTATTTCTGTTTTTTTATTGTTTATTACGCGGGCTCACAAGTTTGCGTCCCTTACCTTTAAGTATTGCCGTCTCTCTAACTTGATACGCTGCATCGGCCTCTCTGTGTCCTAAATCATTATTTATCATTTTTCCTAAAAACCATTTACTTTATCAAAATTTTAAAGAAAGCAATGTCATTAATAATTAAATTATCTACAATTTGTTTTTATAAGCCATTTTTCCTGAAATTAATTTTACAAAAGTTATTAGCTTTATTTTACTTGTGAGGGCGCGTAATAAACAATCAAAAAACAGGTATAAACAGTGAAATTCTTACAAATCTCCATTAAAGATATTACTAACCATTATATAAGAAATTGATTCTTTAAAAATTCATATCTACAAAAATATAAACTATATCTTGAAAAGTCATAGGACCTATTTGATTTATGTTTCAATAAAGAATATAAAAAAATTATCCGGTTGGAAAATAACAATTCCTTGCAATTGTTTAAACAATTTCGGTTTAAGCAATATGGCACCAGGTTGCCCCATGGCAACATGCATTTATATTATCAGTAGGGCAATTTAAAAAGGATCGTATAAAAAAATTGAAATGGAATAGTTTTCGCTACTCATGCGCCGATTTCTCCTAGACTAAAACCATTTGCTTAACAAATTGCTGACAATTATATTCTTGATTCTTTCGTTAATATTTTTCTTTCAATAGTTGTCCCTCTTCATCATAAAATTCCCTATATTATTTTTAAGGTTAAGCAGATCAGGCGTATTCTTTCTCTTAGTAACAAGAAATCATCTGTACTGGATGGCATGCTAGCAAATGTCACAGACTTACCTGTATATATATATATATATATATATATATATATATATATATATATATATATATATATATATATATATATATATATATATATATATTATATATATATATATATATATATATATATATATATATATATATATATATATATATATATATATATATATATATATATATATATATATATATATATATATATATATATATATATACAAGGTGCCACATGGAGTGCTACGGGGATCTCGAAACGTAGAGATACGAAGTCGGTTAAATTATGAGTAGTTGTGCATTTAGGCCTAATACATGCCGATTAGAAAGTTGAAAATTCGAAGTACTCCGGAGATATCCAAAAAAACGAAATTTGCGAATTCTTTTAATTTTTTCTGATGTTATTTGAAAAAGAAAAAAAAAAGACACTTTTCATGGGGTACTTTTGCTTCTACAAAAACGTTAAAAGATTTTCCGTAGACGTTTGTTTTCAGCAAATCATCAACTTATTTTTTAAATGCGGCACTCAATTGTTTATTGCATTTTTTAAAGGTTATAACCCAATTACAATGATGTACAACACTTAATATTTTTCTGTTAAATAAACATATTTTCCATTAGAGACAATGAGTAAGACAAGGAACGCACATCATTTCTTATAGGGGCGTTCCATATTTCTTAATAAATATTAGGTGGTATACATTTTTGTAATTGGGATAATAAGGGGTTCAAAAAAATTAAATAAAAAACCAAGGTCGGTATTTAAAAAAATTAAGTTGATGGTGGTCTAAGAAAAACGAAACGTCGTACGGAAAATCTCTCGACGCTGTTTTGTAGAGCTTAAGAAGTGGCCATGAGAAAGTGTCTTTTGTTTTTCCCTATCTCTTAAAATAACGTAAAAAATTAAAACGAAATCAGCAAATTTTTAGTTTTTTCCGGATATCTCCGGAAGTACTCGGAATTTTACATCTTTCTAATCAGTATGTTGTTAGGGCACCTAAATGCGCCACTTTAATTTAATTTTGGGCCCACTTCGTATCTCTATCTCTATCTCTTCCGAGATCCCCATGCATGCACTCGAATCTGTGGCACCCTGTATAAAAAGTATGTCCACGGAAAAAGGGGTTGAAGAGAAAAACTTTTTATTTTTGATTTTATCGAAAAAAGGTACTCTTGATAAAAAATTTTGCTACTTCTTAAAGTAAGATTGGGATAGAAACATTTAACATATTTTATACGCGGTGTTCAGAAAACTGAAAAAACTTAAAATGGCGTGTAAAGTGCATTTATTTGAGAAGATTGAGTATATTATATATATATATATATATATATATATATATATATATATATATATATATATATATATATATATATATATATATATATATATATATTCCGTAAAAGGAGTTCTAAGGACTTTAAAATTAAGAGAAAAAAAAAAAAAATAAGAACATATTGTTACATTCGAATAACTCTGAAATAAAACTGGTTGTAAATGCATCAAGATTTTATAATCATGGACCTTAATTACCAAATAAAAAATATAAAGATGGGATATAATACTAATATATAGTAGGTGTCTTAAAGAAAATAAGATAAAGTTTATGGATACAACACGAAACTTAACGTGTTGTATCCAATTTCAGTTTTTCATAAAAAGTAGGATTTAGTAGGCTACTAAAGATTAATCTATTTACCCTATAAGTAGACGCTTATTTCCCCTGTTTTCCAGTGTACACTCCACACAGCCCTACTGACGAGTAGCGAGATACACGTCTAGGAAAAGAGTAAAGTCTAAAAATGTTTCTATAAATCTGCATACAACCAATAATGTATAGGGTTTAAAAGTTTAAATAATTTAAAGTTTTTAATAGATGACGAAACTTACTTGTCTTGGTTGGTTTTTTAAATGCTTAATGGGATTTCGGTAAAGTGGGTCCCGGCAAGTAGCAGATTAAATATATATCTCACAAAGTACTTTGCCACTAGGTTGGTGTTGCCCTTTAATTAAAAAATATTTATATCATAAAAATTTTTGTTTTTTATTAAAAATTAACCCAAAGCAAAAAGAAAGCGTTAATGAAATTTTTTTCGTAATTTATAATGGTACACTTAACTGATAAAATGTTGTTTTAAAGGTTTTTTAAGTACAAAAATTCCTACCTCTTAAATACCTTAAAAGCACTAATACGTAAAAAAGGGTTTAAAATTTAAATTAGAAAAGAATTTGTCACGCTGAGCTAGCCTGCAATGTGCTTTGCGATAGTAAAATCTTTTATTTTTGATTGTGGAACTTAATTGAGTTGATTTTAGTAGCAGCAGAATTTTTACATTTTGTGGTCTTAATTAAAATTGTCGGAGATAAAATTCGAAAGTAACAATTAATATATATAATGCAAAACTTAAATTAATTAATTGTTTGGCAACCACAACACTTTCGTGTTATAAATTTTAAAATATGTCAGTGTGATAATAAAAAGAACAGATAATAAATAACAACAGTAAATGTTTTTACTAAAAATCACTTACTATTAAAACTTGTGTTAGAGTTAAGAAATAAATACCAAATATAAATTAAATTTATTGAAAAATTAGGCATCAGAACCTAAAAATTAAGAAAAAACACATGCTACTTAAAATTGAATAATTATATTTCCTTTACGAAAACTCTAAGTTTTCGCAGGTTGTTTACCCTATCACCCAGTTGGGCAGCTTCATTGTCTTCTGACAATTTAATACCATATTCATCACCATGGGTAACCATTTCCTGACCAAAATTCACAAAATAAGGACTTGAACCAGTAACTTCATGGCGAGCACTTCTGTAAGCGCATCCCAATTCTGGTAAAAAATCGTCCCACTTACGGTGATTCTCCTTAACATATGCCGATAACCTACTTTTAAAAACACGATTTACCCTCTGGTCGGATTGCAGTGCGGGGAATAATTTGATTGAAAATGATTTTGGCCCCATATGATTAAAAATTTCATAAACTCAATGCTTCGAACTGAACTCCGTTGTCACAACGTAAATGTAGGTACGCCAAAAACCATAAATATTTGCTCTTTAATGATCTTAGTTACGCCGCTCCTGTAGCTCGGACGTAAAGGAAAAACAAACTAAATTTGCTAAAGTTATCGGTTACAACCAATTTTTATTGATGTCCATGAGATGTTCTTGAAGGGGGTCCACAGATATCAGTACTAATTACTAGCCAACACTTAGTAATTTCCAACTGTTTACCCATGAGACCCGCAGGTTTCTTTTGCCCGTGGTTTCCTCCTAAGACAAGTACGACATTTCCTTATATACCTAGAAATATCACTCTTCATACCAGGCCAGTAAAATAATCTTGCTATTCGATGGAATGTCTTATAAATACCCAAATGACCAGCAGTTGGGTCATCATTTTCCGTAGGATATCAGATCTCGACTCCTTTGGAATAACTTTCCCAAAAAACAGAGTTTCCACGTAACTCTGGAAAATTCGATTCCACATATTTATAAATCTTTCCACCTTCAACTCGCCATCTAGGATATTTATGAGGGAGTTTCTAATATTACTACGCATTTTAAGATACCAAGGGTCTTTGATGTCAGTGACCTCTACATAGTCAAGCTCAAGAGATCTCCTTCCATAGGAAGAGCTCTTGACAATCCGTCAGGCAACACGTTTTCCCGACCAGGCCTATGTATTACTTCATAGTCAAATTGTTGTAATCTCAAAGCCCAACGACCAAGTCGTCCCTGTGGATCTTTTAAGTTCTCCAACCATTTTAAAGAATGACAATCAGTGACCACATAAAACTTTGAAAGTTCTAAGTAACACCGTAGTTCTCTACCGCCCATAGTACACCCAGACATTCACGTTCTGTAGCAGAATAGTTTCGTTCTGCACGAGAAAGTGAGCGAGAAGATAACAGATAACATATCACGATCGTTGTATTTTTGAACAAGGCAGCAGCCAAGTCCATACGAAGAAGCATCAGTCTGAACATAAAATGGATAGTTAAAATTCGGACAAGCAAGAATAGGAGCTGAAATAAGGGCATCTTTGATTTTCTGAAAAGAAGCCTCGCAGGCTTCATCCCAAAGAAACTTTTTACCCTTTCGAAGAAGCGCAGTAAGAGGAGCCATAATTTCTGTAAACCTATCGACATAACGCCGATACCACGTGATCATTCCAATCACTCTTCTAACCTCTCGTACATTCCTCGGTGGTTTCAAGTTGACAATCGCCTCTACTTTGCCTGGATCCACAGCAATACCAGATCTATTCACAACAAAACCCAAAAACTTTAACTCCGGTCGACAAAAATGACACTTGTCACGATTCAAGGTTAAATTAGCCTCTTAAACGATTAAAAACAAGTTCTAAAACTTCAAAATGCTTTTCTAAAGTTGGTGTAGCTATAATAATGTCATCAAGATATTTTAAGATAAAAGGTTCTAATTCTGGACCAAACAATGTATCTACCAGACGCTGAAATGTTGCCGGCGCATTGTGCAAACCAAATGGCATTCTGGTAAATTGAAACAAACCTCTTGATGGTACTGTAAAAGCAGTATAAGGTCTAGAAGATGGTTCAACCTCTACTTGCCAATATGCACTTGAATATCCAGTGAACTCAAGTATTTAGCACCTCCCAATTTCCTTAAAATATCTGAAATATACGGCAATGGCCACGCATCTTTAGCCGTCACCCCATTAAGTTTTCTAAAATCTACACAAAATCTCCAAGACTTATCTGGTTTTGGCACCAATAAGACAGGAAAAAGACCATCCACTAGTAGACTTTTCAACGACACCAAGTTCTAACATCTTATCAAGTTCTTTGTTGATAATTTCTTGTTTAAACGGCGACACAGGGTAATAACGCTGTTTTATAGGCTCTTTTTGTTCCACAACAATCTTATGTTGTACTAGAGATGTACAGCCTAATTTAGAAGGATCAATACTAGAAAAGTAACTATCAACAATGGTATTAAGTTTCTCTAAGTCTTCAGGTCCCAAATCAGACTCAGATTGGATAGAATTCAGCACTGGTTCGTTCAACTCAACCTTAGAAAAGTACCATTCGCCTTTTCGCAAATCCGGTACAATACCCATATGTATCCAAAAATCAATACCAAGGACTAACTTATGTCGTAATTGGGGAAAAATATAAATATCAATGACTTTAACTACATCACGCAATCGGATAGGAACAGTAGCTATACCTAGACATCGGCACTCACTATCATTAGCAACACGACAAATCAAATTCTGTGAACTACTGAGTGTCACCCCGAGACCTTTTAACATTTCCCAGCCCTCAGCATTCATAAAAACTTTATTTGCACCGCTATCTAGCAAACCATAAAAAGATAAACCAAGGATATCCACTTTTACATACGGACATTCACCTTCACCAACTTGTGCCAGGATGTAGTCAAGTACAAATCTATTTTGAAAGTTATTGACCGAAACGTCATCTTTAGAAGCGGTAGTTCGGTCGCCTATCGCCTCTGCCGATCGTTTCCCGTGCTCCCACGATCTCTATCTCTTCTCTGGTTGTTATTTTTATCACCATTACCCGGTGATTGTGAAGAATATCCCGTGCGTGCCTGTTAGAATTTCTATTGCAGGTTGGACAGGTACTTTGTAAACCTTCCTTACCACAGCCAAAACAACGAAAATCATGTTTCCTCTGCGGGCAATCCTTAACTAAATGTCCTGAGTTACGACATCTCCAACAGACTGGTTCCTGAACTTGGACTTCAGCAACCGATGGTTTAAATCGTCTCGAAGGTCCTGCATATGCTAAGTCTGGTTCCAGACTCAGAGTGGAAAAGCTAGTGGTTTAAAATTACTAACAGACTCACAGGTTTCTTCTATTTTACGACACAGCTCAATCAGTTCAAAAGCATTCCTGACTTCCTGTAATGCTAAACGTTCTTGGAAAGACGGTAAAATATTCTACGCAACACCTGCATACGCAAAGATTCTGGAACTGGAGTAGGCATCCTGTCAAATAAACTCGTCATAACTGCGACATACAACCCTATGGACTCATTAGCTCCCTGCGTCCTAGAAAGTATTTGTTGCCATAACCTATCGGCTGAAGGAACATACTCTTCTTTCATCAACCGGACCAAACCATCCCAGTCAGAAGTATACCTTTTTAGCCAGTTAAACATCCGCAACGCATCACCTGAAAATAGGTCCCTCGCAGAAGCAAAAAGTTGTACTTTGTCCACATTCCTACTCTGACAGTGTTCTTCCACATCTTCTAAAAATGCATTAAAAGATTCACATGGTTTACCAGAAAATTTTAACTGCCACTTATAAACAGGCACCCTTATACCAGCTGATCCCGACATATTCAAATTTTGTGCACCTACAGCAGGTGGGTGTTGACCAGTAGGAGAGGAAGTAGCTACATTTGAAGCGACTATTGGATTAGAGGTGTTATGCAAACCATCCTGAAATCGCGGATCAGTAATTACACCTGCTGGTTGTTGAGTAGCAAGTGATGTTTGACGTTTGAGATTATATTCTCCGATCAAGTCCATTAGACTTTTCAACAATAGTCCCCGCTTCTCCATTAAGGCTGCATCATCAGACTTAATACATTCCAATCTCCTATAAGTGTGATCTATCTTTGTTTCAACCTTCCTGCTTTGATTCTGTGAGCCAGAAAATGTGGTCAAAATAGAAAGAATATCTGTTAGCTTTTGCTCACAAATATCAAGTTCTTGAATTGGGTTTCCCTCAGGAGAAAGTTGCTGACCAAACGAAGAATCTTTTTCGACACTCAAGGCAGCTCGAAGACTTTTCCTTAATGAGTCCACATTATCAGACTCTGCAATGCCACGAGCTTTAAGCTCCCACACAAGTTCCTCCTTACTCAATCTATCAACATCAAGTTTAAAAGACATTTTTATTTTCTTACAGGAGCCCCTTAAAATTTTCAGCAAAATTCAAATCCAAAAAATTGACCCAATGTTCTTATCAATTCAATAAAGTAATAAGTAAATTTAAATTGTATGGCAATATCAAATCAGGAATATTGTATGTCAAAATCAGAAAAGTATGGTATTACAAAGATATAAGTATGCTGCGGTTACAATGTACGACAAAATTTTAAAGTGGTATGCAAAAATTTTGTTACGAGTAAAATAAATACCAAAATTGAAAGTACACAAATTAAAATCAGTAAAAACAATACCAAGTTCGTAAGTCAAATTTAGTTACAATAAGTTAAATATACGAACTAATAGTTACGTAACATCGTTACAACAAATTCCAAGTTTCAAAATTTGATTTCCCTTGAAAGTAAAATCAATATTCATGTTATTGATTCTTGACAGCTTAAGCCAAAATACAGTCAACATGACCCTTTCTGACAAAATTGACAAACTTGTCCCTTCAAGAATATGGCCTCTACACGTTGGGTGCCAATTTATTACCGGAAATTTACTAAGCTAATTAATAACGTTAATTTATAACAAGATAAATTTAGTATTTTTATTTATTACGAGGAAATTTTATACGCCCCACTTGGGCAAAAAATAATAATCTAATAATTATCAAATAAAAATTAAAATGAATAATTATCTAATGAAGTGCTCGGCTAGCTCAGGAAAAAATAATTAACTTAATCATTCATTGGCTAAAGATGGTTACAATAAATACTTACAGTCGCATGAGGCTCTACACAAAGGCGAGTGCATCCTTGAAGGGGGGTATTGTCAATAAAAGTCAAAATATAAATATACTAGTTAATGCTTTATTACAAAATTAAAATAATTGTAACAAATTCCTACCAAATTGGTGGATGCGCCTTTTAAACCAAAATTTAATAAGATTTTAAATTATTGAAAAATATATGACAATGTTAAACTAAATTTGACTTATATACAAATTTAATGTTACTAAACCCAAAAGCAGGACAATTAATAAACTGTCAACAGTAAAATCCTATATATAACAAAGTCCGTAAGCTTATAACTTTTACAGAAAACCTTCTAGTATGTTACCCACATATACGTAAGGCCATAAGTTGCATTTAAAACTTTTTCATAGGCACTTACAAATTTAAAAAATAATAAAATGAAGCAGAATGACGTTATGGACGTTACAGCAAAATATCTGAGAGCACTAAGGCTTAAACAAAAAAAATATCCGGTCAAGGGTTAAACAAAAACCAATGTCAGTAATCTATCTAATTAATCTTCAATGATCAAATTCAATATTTATAATTAAACCGTATAAGATTATTACCAAATGATTAGCAATAAATCTTATACCTCCTACCACAGATTGGTATACAACACTCGTACTCATGTATATGATTACAACTCACAAGTACCAACTGTTCCTACCAATTTGTTTCCTAATGCAATAGCGTTAAAAGTGACTATATATCCCTAAGGTATTCCATAATAATAAATGTTCTTTCGATAACCTTTAAAGCTTTAAAAGTGCACATGTGTATACTTATGTCCAAATTCCAGTCTTAGATTTTAGTGAAGGTACCGAGAAAATAATGTGTTAATGACTGT
This sequence comes from Listronotus oregonensis, assembly GCA_019359885.1. Lineage (NCBI taxonomy): Eukaryota > Metazoa > Arthropoda > Insecta > Coleoptera > Curculionidae > Listronotus > Listronotus oregonensis. The sequence continues at coordinate 45,716 of JAHBCN010001609.1, read as the reverse complement.
TAACTCAGACAGAGAAGGTAATAAGTAATATCAAGCTATTCAAATGATTAGCAGGTGTTTTCAATAAAAATTTCAGTTCAAATCTAAGGCTAGACTATCGATATGACATTCTCTTAAGTCAATGTAATATCATTAATCTACAAAAATTTTCTTAAACTTAAGACTTAGCTGTGATTTTCCTGTTATTATGGAAGCAAGTGGTTGTGCCTTAGAAACGGTAGTCTAGCTGTCAGTCATCAGCAACTAATGTCGGCAACTTGGGTTTGTCACTTGAATCTCCAACATAAGGCATGGGATTAAATCCATTAACTCGAACTGGAACTAGGCATAAGCAGCATGGGCCGGAACACAAAATCAAGTTGAAGAAATAACAGAGGTAAAATCCGGAATAGAAAAGAAAAGAACAGAAAGAAGGAAAGAACCTAAAAAAACTCGTCTAAGCTTTATGATGTTAAAACAAAAAATTACTTTACGAAAACACAAAATTAAAAATTCCCTTCTACCCAAAAATTTAAACCCAAATTTAACATAAAAAATTCAACAAATTTTTCCCCCTTAAAAAAATTCAAAGTAGCAATTTGATAAAACTGTGTGAAATAGTAAAATTCTTACCTTTTTCCACAAACTTAAGAGCCACTATCGCCTCTTATAAGATATTAACGAAGAAAAAGGGTTCCATACAAGTTTCCAGGGGATATTCCTTCTTTAAGAAGACATAAATTTCCCAAAAATTTACGGATAACGTGACATTTCACTCCGAAACAACGTACTACAAAAGCACAAACAAACGGGAAATTTACTTAGGCATTTGTTCAACAATCCCCAAAACAAGGGTTGAAAATTAACTTTTAGAACATTGCCTTCACGTGTGCTGTCTCCTTGGTGGTCAGCAGGGAGAGAAAGCTTCCCCAAGCATTTCACACCAGCAGCGTTTTCTGTCCAGGTTAACCTTGGCGGTACCAACCCCCTTCTTGATAAAATTTCCCTACCAACTCACAAACGACCCATTAGGGTTCTTTGCCATAGACTGGCAAAAATAAACAGTTGTTCGTTGCTAACTTGATCTATTTCAAACGTCAAAACATTAACCCCCAAAAAATAATAAACAAAAGCATAAAATTTAGCCCAATGAAAAGAAATTCACGTTAATCTAGGTAAACACAAAAGGCAATCAATAAAAAGGTCATTAACCTCTGAGAGAAAATAAAATCAATAAAACCTTCAAAAAGGTAAACAAAAGTGGAAACAATTTAAACTATCCCTTGCGCTAAAGACAACAGACATTTTTTAAGCAAAAAAAAACAAAATGATGGGCTACAACTGCTCCTTATTTAAGGTATTTACATACAAAGGTATTTATACATAAAATAATGCATATATAAATAATATTGTTACGTTGAATTTTGCAACGTAACAGAATGCATATAAAAAATTTGTCTTTGTCTGTTAATAATATATTTTTTAAAATTCAAAATTTAAATCAAGCGCTATAGCAAAATTCTACAAAAAATTTTTTTAAGCAAAATTAATTTTAATAATTCTTTTTTAAAAATATCTTTCATTATTTTAAATTTGATAAAAAATAATTATTCCTCACCTTTAAACAAATCTTGGGTTTTTGGTAAGGTGTTTTTCTACGTCTTTTTGGTTTCCCTTTTTTTCGTGTAACTTTGAAAGAAGAAATAGTATATTATATTATAAGGATTAAAAGTGCATCTTTTTTTTTTACGAACAATTTTTGCAGTTGCGAGGCAGAGCGCAGCGCAGCCGAATGAATGCAAAATTGCGAGTAAAAATAAGCACTTTTAGTCCGTAAGATATATACTATTTTTTCTTCAGTAGCACTTTTAATCCTAGGATTAAAAGTGTTGCTAAGCAACGAGCACATTTTTGTACGGTATAAGAATTGATAGCTTTTGCACGTGAAAATAGTACAAAAATGTTAACATTTCTTGGAGGTTGAAAAAAAACATTTTTTTTTTCATTTAATTTAAATAATAAGTTTGTTTCGTACTTTCCATAAAAGCTTAATACTTATCAAAACTGTTTGGACAAAATTTCAAATGGGTTGTTCCTATCAATGATAAAGTTTGCGGTTGTTTTAGCCTCTGCTGGCATCCGATTCCAACCGGTCAATAATTAGTGTGAATAAGATAGTTTCCATTGAAATCCATTTTACATTTGCTGTTTAGTGGCTTGGCAGAGCCAATACCCTAATGTGTGTGGAAATTATGCATTGTTAATTATTACCTAATAGATTTAAATATATTAGGTATTTATTTATGTATTTACTGTTTAAATGCACAATTTTTTTAAAACAGTTTTATTATACAAGCAAATAAAAAAACGGTGGCTTATTCGATTCAAATCGTTTATTCGGTATTTAAGAGCTTAACAGTCGTGTTTAAGCTTTAGGACTTTTAACATTTAACGACTTATAGTTAAGTGGATAAGACTAAAGCCCAAGAGTAATTTAAATTTATAGTCTTAGTACATAAAAATAGAATAAAGATAAAACTAGTAAAAGCGGGTTCCAGATAAAAATAATCAAAATAATTTTTAACTGCTAAAGTTTCTTAAACGAGGTGTAAATATTTAGGGGGGCATTTTTATTATATACCAATAGAAAATGCAAAAAAATTTTAAAAATTCGTACTGTTTAATACATTTGGGTATAATTCAGATAATTTGTGAGTATTTTAGAGATATTTTATAACATTTTTTATTTTTTTTTACAATGTTAAATTTAGGCTTTTATAATGAGAGGCACAAAAAGGTGTAAGTAAGCACCATATGCAATAAAATGATGAGTTTAGAAGCCATCATACATATATTAAAAAATTAAGTAATCGCTTACAAAAGAAAAAATATTAAGAAATTAAAAGACTTATCTCTATTAAACCTTTATTAGGTTTGTGTTAAGTTTACTCGCTTGAAAAGTTTCTATACAATTAAATCGCTTCGGTCCTGGTCCCGAGGTATAGCAACTGAGTATGCTTAACCCTATTTACCTCTATGTAGGGGCAGATTGCCTGAAAACGAAAAAAAACCCTCCAAAGAATCCAAAAACTTCAAAACACTTAGCAGTGGAAGTCTGCCACCGTTGTTTAAATTAAACTAAATGAAAAATAAAATAGAAATTAAAATTATATTTGTAAGAATTTTGGTATAAAATTTAGGGAGCGTTCAAGTATTACGTAACGAAAAGGGGAAGAGGGGTCTTGTAAAACGTTACAATGCGTTACAGGGGCGGGAGAGTACGTAAATTTTTTTTTTTAACCCTTCAGAACGGTCGCATACAGAGAATCTCTTACGCATTTTTTAAAATGTTTTTTTTTTCAAAATTTAAATTTACCTTACGCCACATAATTGTGAACTTTTAGGTAAAAATGGTTACTTGGCGGTTACATAACGTTTTACTAGGAACGAGGGGGGATACAGAAAAACGTTACGGCGCGTTACATGGGGGGGTCAAAAATCTCCAAAAATTGCGTTATGTAATACTTGAACGCTCCCTATGACGTTTTTTTCATAAATAACATATTAGTTTGTTTTGACTGGTATATTTATTATCTTTGAAAAGACAGAAAAGGGTGTTTTTTTTATTTTAGGTCTTCCTGAAGCAACTTCAGCATTAAGCATAGATAACCATGTATTATCTAAATTAACAGTTATTAATGCTACAGGTTTAATTTTAATTTTGTTAGCCCTTATAATTATTTCTGTTAAAATAATTTTTTTACGGTATATTTAAATAATACGCTAAGATGACTTTGATTTTACACGCTTAAACAAATGAATAATCAGATGTGACATTAATGTGATTGTTGTTTCTTTGAGTCCGGGAATTATAATATCGGATTATCTATGCTTCTGTGGTTTTAACATCAGTTTTCTAAAATGTAGATTTTATACACGTCTAGTTACGGTAAAAACCATATTTAAACTTAAGATTTTGGAATCGGTACTTCGACTACTAAAATTGTAAACTAAAATATAGATTTTTTTAAAGAAAATAAAAAAATGAATAAAAACTTCAGTTTAATCTTAAGAGTTTTTTGTGCAGTTTACCGAAACTGTTATAAAAGAAGGACCTAAAAGGTAAATTTAAATTTGCAGAAAGATGTTTACGTCTTAGATTTAAGGTAAAAATAATTCTGTTAACGGAAAAGAAACGTATTTTAAAAAATATCCCTATCAAAAACAACCAAATATTAACACTTTTAAGCGTTAGGAACAAAATTTACGCCAGTTTATACTAAATTTTGTCAATTCCTTTTTACTGTGCCATAATCTATTTAGAGTGTAGGTGCCCTCTTGCACATATCTGTGCTGCGTACCAACTGCTTTTACACAGATATGCGGGACCACCGGCTTAATGTGCCTTTTAAAGCACAAAGAGGTTTTACTAGGCAGAAATACCACACAGTGGTTTGCCATTGTCTTCTTTGAGGTAACGAGCTATTAAAAAGTCCAATGGACAATGCGGAATCGAACCCGGGTCTCCACGCTGAGAGGCTGGTACGCTGCCAGTAAACCAGCTCGATCACTCAATTTTTTAGATTATAAATAATAAACTTTAAAGTTTTTTTTAATAATAATAGTTTAAAATTTAATTAAAAATAGTTTTGTGTTTGCAATGTCACGTCATTTACGTTAATATTTAACTAGAGTTTTGACATAAAAATAAAATTTTGTAATAACCCCTTCCCCCTACATAGTTGTATTAGTTTTCAAATAATAAAAAAAAGGAAAAACTGAAAAAATGGTAATTTTAGCTGACTTATGTTAAAAAGGTAATCTAATTTGCAGTCGACCGGTAAAATGGTATATAGGGTGTTCCATTAAAAAAAAACGCAAATTCAGTATGCCACTGGACTTTACGTTAAAACCTACAAAATATTGCCATTAAAGTTTTTCTCTATCTCTTATAATATTCAATATACAGGACTCTCGTAAAATCGACAAAAATTTAAAATGTCCAAAATGAATCCGTCCTGTTTGCCTTAAAAGTTTGTCCCGAGAATGTGCAAACAAAATAATTGCTCTCTTAGGGTTTTCTTAATATCCAATAAATACAATTAAAATGCGCCACCCTGTTAAATGGTCAATATTTAGATTTTTTTGTATTAATGGGCATAAAAATGTATACGTCATGGTATGTATAATTTTCTTTTAGGCATTTTTAGTTTTAATGATAGGTACCTATTTAGTTAAGCTTCAGGGTAATTTGTATAAAGACTTTAGCAGATACTTTAAGTGATGTGTTAATTCAGCATGGTGTGCTATACAATTGTTTATCTTTAGCCATTTATCTGAATAAAAGACCAATTTTCCCTTTAGGCAACTCATAAAAATACTACCCGTGTGTGACGGTAAAGCTCTGCTAATGCCTGTTACTGGTGAAGTAAATTAGTTTTTTTCTACCCATTGTATTCTATACATTTTTTATGGTATTCAGATTATGATATTTTGGTAAAACAGTGATTTGGGCAAATTTAAAGAATTTAGGATGCTAAGAAGGCATTTATTAGGTCAACTTGTAGTCATTTTTCAAGGTCAAAATCCTAAGCCGATTTTGGCGTTATGTAATAGTACCGACGCCGACGTGCAGTTCCTCCGGCTCTTTGTGTACCTTGTTGTTTAGTGTTATAGAAATTTAAACGCGGGACGGAATTCAGTTATCATATTATATCACTACACTCTTCCTGACCATTCTTTCGGCAGCTATTGAATTTAAGCCCATAAATGGTCCAATTTTTACCCATTTTTCATATGTTGCAGAAAAAACCTTTTTTATCAATCAATTAAAACTGTTATAGAGAGAAATATGTATTTGACTGCATCGTTCTTTGGCACACGTCACATACACATCATCAGCTACCATTTCTTAAAAGATTTGTAATACAGTTTAAAAATTATTATTGTAAGATATTTTCAAGAAACCCTATAAAGTAGCTAATGCGCAAAAACTGTAAATTAATAGGCCAGACCAATTTAAAGTAAAGATATTTATTTAGAGAGTTTTCTTTTGCATGCATAAAACTGCTTGTTTTGCTAGCTTTAAATTTTAAACGCAAGTAAATAATGTCCTTCTTTATACAAACCCTTTAAATTTGTAAAAGTGATTTGTGGGTTACAGCTCTAAGGATCCATATAAAAACCAAATAAAAAACAACCTGCTGATAAGAAAGCTAACCATAAAGTGTCCCTGTTTTGTAATTTTCACCTTAAATATTTACTATAAATCCCAGGAGAAATGCTGGTTCCCTTTTACCTGCTTTACTACGATATATCCGAAGTTGACTAAATAAAAAAAAATCAATAGAACTGTGGCAGCAGGATCGTTCTCCAAAAGAAGCTAATTTAATAGTATCGTAAATTTTAAGAGTACGTAACTTTACAATATAACTTGCAGGAAGCACTAAAATAAAACATATTATTGTCGGCACATTTTAATTTTATAGTGTTGGTAAAAAAATGAAACAAGGCTTTCTGATTGGTCAATTGCGTTTGTATCTATGGTAACTGATTTATTGGACCCATGCAATGTACTTTGTTTAAGTCGTATTAAGTTAAAAGGCCCAATTTCAGATTATATTAAATTTTGCTTTGAGGTTTATTTTTAAATTAACCGAACATCTTTAGGGCTAAGTGGAGATGCTGAAAGACTAAAATTAGAAATGAACTTAACGATGTAGGGCAACAACTTTATATTAGTTTCAGATTACTAGCCTGTTTCGGTAACCAAAAACTTGTTTTTTATATTATATAGAATATAATTTGTATATTAACATTAGAGTAGAAGGAAATAAGTTAAACTAAATTGAATTTAAGCTTTGCACAAAAATAAGAGACACTACTATATAGGTAAGATTTTAATTATTTTTTATTATTTCCTTGACAGTTCTGAAGTCCCTAGACAAAAGAAAAAGTGTTAAGAAATGCTAGAAATGTAAAATATATTTGGGATTACAAGTTAACTGTTAACATTTAGAAAAATGTAATTTTTTTTGGTAATTAAAGCGGCTTTGCTTCTTAACAAAAGTTTGGTGAAAGCATGTCAGAGACGTTGTGTACATTTTTTATCTGTCCTTTTGCATTTTATAAAGAAAAATGAAAAACGCTTTAATGGTTTAAAAGAAAATGTAGAAAGTGTAATACTGATAATATTTTAATACACAAAGCAACAACCTTTTTATGACCTACCTGTGTGTACCCTATCACGGCTTAATGTGATTTATTTTTCGCATATACTGTGTATTAATTTTAAGAGTTGATAAACTGTAAAACACGTTAAAATAAGTTTAATATATTTAAAGTACAACCTATTATTTTAATTTATTTGGGTGTTGATATTTCAAGTTTTGTTTCTGAGCGAACCATGCTGTAACGCCACCGACTTTAAAAAAACAATAAAATATTTTATTCTTATTTCCGTTTTGACACATATTTAAATACCTGTATAGTGAAGTTTTTTTAAAGGGTTTCTAGTTAAGTAGTGCGCGGATTCTACCAAAAATTCTTTTTTATTTTATATCCTTTATATTCATAAAATATAGAAAAGAAGTTTATTAAGCAGGGAAGCTTACAAGATATGTCAAACATTTTCACAATGTCAAGAGTAATTATCGTCAAAGAACTCGAGGAACTTGTTCTAGCTATATCAAATAAATAACAGAAAGTTTACTGTGGATATTCTGTAACAAAATTCTTGCTTAATAAACTTATTATTCAAAATATTCGAAAATTAAATATTATTTCATTACCTTGCAAGCAACCGAATGGTCTATAATTAAATATACTTTCTTCAGTTCTAACCAGAACTAAACTTGCACCTCTCCGAAAAAGTGTTCTTGTCAATTAATGCATTTTAAGGGACAATTAATTTTATTGTTACTCGTTTTAAACAAAACGACATAAAATGATTTCTTTGTAAATATGTTTTATAGTTTTGTGGCGGATTCATGTTTTGATCTATTTTCTTTGGGAGTACTTGCCTGGAATTTTTTTAGAAAATGGAACCACTTCTTTCCATGTCGCGGGGTATAGCGAGCTAAGCCTGCTTAGCCCTATTGACTCCTATGAACTTGCATAACGCCTGCAACAAAAAAAACAATTCCCCAAAAAACCAAAAATACAAAATATTAATCGACGTTTTGGTGGCAAGTCAGCCCCCGTTGTCAAGATAAAATTAAAAGAGAAAATTAAACTAAATTTTAAAAAATTTTGCTTTAAAAACTTCTAATAGCTTTTTACTTTTAAGGACGTTTTGTCATAAATGACGTTAGTTTATTTGACTGGTATATTTATGTTATTTAAAAAGACAAAAAGATGGTGTGGTGCGTTAATTGATTTAAATTTTTTCTGAATTTACTTCAGCATCAAGCATATTATTTAAATTAACAGATATTGATGCTACACATTTATCTTTATTTAATAAAATAAAGGCACTTTTCTTTATTTTATGTTTTTTTAAACAAGTTTCCTTTGCTAAAATGCTAGAAGCATTCCAGTTTATCATGTGGTTATTATCAAATGCGTGTTGACAGATTTTTGATTTCTGGAATTCTCTGTTTCTAATGTATGTTCTATGTTCTTTTATGCGTTTGGCTAATGGTCTAAAAAAATTTTTGGCTAACTAATTTATAACCTAAATGAGTATAAGGTAACACATAGTTCCAACCACACACCTCAAATATAACTTTGGTTAAATATTTATGACATAACAGTAATGAATCATTATGAAAGAACAGTATGAAACAAACGAAAATTTTATAAGATCCTATTTTTATAGCCATTTTGAATTTTAGAAGGGTTCAATTGACAAAATCATAGAAATAGCCGTCCTTCATTTCCAGGCGCATGGATTGGACCAGATCTCAATTTTTTTTTTGCTTTTTTCTTTATGACTAAATATGACCGAGTGGTTTTCATTTTGTGTTTGGCCAGTTATTAGAAATTTATGAGTGATACTAAACATAAATTGATTTTTTTGTTGGCCACAGCAGTTGTCCAAATAAAACACTATTTTCTAATAATTATCATCTACGCCAAAGACCTTTTTTCTAAATAAAAACAGGATTCAATTTAATTTGCTCCTTTTTATTCTTTTATTTTGTTGTGTGTGTGTGTGTGTGTGTGTGTGCGTGTGCGTGTGCGTGTGCGTGTGCGTGTGCTGCGTGGTGGTGTGCTGCTGTGGGTGGTGTGTGTAGTGCGGTGGTGTGCTGTGTGTGTGTTGGGTTGTGTGTGTTTGTGTGTGTGTGTGTGTCTTTTTGCGCAATTATTGACTTTCTTTTTAATGTACGCTTACAATATGTTTTTCTTCTAGCGAATGTCTCTTTATTTATCTTCTTTTGTTTGCTGTACTAACTGATTTAGGTTCAACAATGCTTTGAGAGTTTATTTTGTTTATCGCCGTCCTAATAGGTCTGTCGTTTATTCAAAGAGTTTTGAAAAACATTTTACAGTCTTTATTTTTGTTGAAAATAACTGTTAAATAAAATGCGTGTTTTAGTTTTTTGGCTTCGGTATTTGGACAAACCGTTTGTAGGGACATTTAAATGAAGTCCCTTTATCCTGTTAAATCAGCTTAACCCTAATGGTTGTAGAAAATGTGTGCACTTTGGTACTGATAAATTTTATCTTCACACTTTAAAGGGCATTTAGCATTACATAGTGGTCCCATTTTTTATTTATTTATTTATCTTTTTGATACACATTACGTTTTGTGATCTGGACTATCAAAATATACTCTTCCTCATTAAAATCTGTTTCACTAGAAGATTTCTCATCTCCGTCTCGGTGATAATCACTCTCACTAGGAGAGATGCTTCTGATGTTGGTAACTCGGGTTACTAAAATCTTTAAAAGTGCTACAAGTACGTGCTGGTAGTAGTGCTGCTAAAGCTTGATGAGGATAAATTTGGAGAATAGGACGAATCTGGAGTCTTAGAACTTAAAATCATCTCGGTTACACTCCAGGGTGCTAAAAGTACTTCGTTTTATTAATTATTATCAACACATGACGAGGTAACAGGTGGTCTCAGCAAATTAGAAATTTATGTAGGTATTTTTAATTGTTTTGATATATTATACGCTTTAATAAGGAACTCTTTAATGCGAAATTATTTTTTAACATTGTCTTGATTGCTTTCGGCAAGAGCTTGTATGATATCGGCACTTTAAGGATAAGGCCAAAAGTACAGTCTATATTAAATATAATGGAGCCAATTTAGAAACTAAATGGTCTAAATATACTTTTTTCGGAATTTTTTCTTAACTTGCGGCTCTTTAAAAAGAAGAGACAACTGCTAGCTCAAAGGATAAATAGTTATTTAAGAACGAAATATTATATTTTAAAATATTTAATTTGTGTTTAAAGAAATCCGGTTTTTGGACCTATTGCCTGTAAGGATAACGCTAAGAGTACAGACTATAACTTCAAATATAATTAGGCCTATTCATATAAACATAAGTTTACAATACTTATGCTTATATATGCCTAATTAAACGGACTTTTAATTTTTGATTTAGTAGTTTTTATAAGCCCCAAAGTAAGTAAGACTTAACACCAGACGCCAAAATATTTTCTTCTTAGCGCTGTAAAAGAAAAATCCTTCGACAGTTTCTCTTATAAGCCTGACTCGACGCGACGGTTTAGTCAGTTAAATGCATATTTGACGTCTGGAATATCTAAAATTTATGAGGTGCCTTCTCTATTCACTGCTTTGCATGTTTATATGACACTAGGGCTGTTCTCCGAACCTCGTGATTTATATGATACCAAGGATTTAATTTAAAATAAATTTATTTTACAAAATTTAATAGAAAAGTTTGTTTAAAGTTGTAATAAAATTGTTAAAAAATTAAAATTTTACTTGCTATATAAAATAGCGATAGGTACCTCTTAATCTACGATGCAAACCGAATATATTTTGTTTAATACTGACTTAATGGACGACAACAATCTGGTTAAAAAAATAGTTTTGCGCCACTTTTAAATTAAAGTAAAAACTAAAAAAACTGATAGAAAAAATCACTGCGATAAAACCTTTATTTTTTTACAATACAAAAAAAAGGAATTAGTTATTGGTGATTTAATTTAAAAAAAGTTTTTTTTCCAAATTACTATTTTTTTATTTTTGTTTAAAAATCTCTAAAAAAACTTTGTCAAACTAATACTTTTACAAATGTTTCAGTTTTCGCTTTAACACATCTGCAGCCTCGTTAATAATTTATCGATTTATTTTAAATTACTCTGTGTTGAGTGTTTCTTAAAGCTAACAAAAAATGGTTATTTATATTTAATTAATTCCAGAGACGTGCGGTTTTGGGGCAAAACCTGGTTAATTTTCTGGTAACTGTTGCGAAATAACATTTTTGTATGTACCCTTTCTGCTTTACAGGTAAACAAAAATTTGTAAAATATTTCTTCCAAGTAATATCAGGGATATTACTTCAAATATGAAAATTTTGATATAACCATACATAAAGTAGCAATGTATCGTTAAAAAAATTAAATGGGCCAATACATAAAGTCACTTAAAATGTGTCCTTGCCTTAAGCTTACCAACCGATTGTTTAAAAAATTTAAATCGTTGATATATCTGTAAGTTATAGTATGTTGAAATCCGTACTAAGCTATTTGGATACCATTATTACCTAAATAAATTTAAATATACATATCCCTAAATTTTTACAAGGCGGTATAAAAGGAACCCCTTCTGAAGTAATGGCAACGTGGGAAAAGGTACTTGGCGAAATAACCGCTGAGCATTGGCAGAACTACATTCGGCACGCCCAAAAAGAGATCCTAGAAGCTTAGGAAGTAATCAGGATATGCGATGCTTCAGATATAATCCCCGTCATAGTTACTGATTCGGATGACGAAGATGAGAGCGACGATCTGTTATCTGACCTTAAGGACCTTTGATTTATATCATGTAATATTTTATTTAAAAAATGGTTATTTATTTATTTAAATTTAGTTTAATTACTTTGCAACACATTAAGTTTCCTATTGTTACCATTTGTTTATATTGCATTGTATTGCAATCAACATCTTTTGTAATATCCTTTTGCCTTGTTAATGATACATCTTTAAAGCTTTTGTCCCATTATAGTCAATTTTTTTTTAAATTAAATATCGCTCCTTCACTTACTTTCGTTGGGGCAGCTGTCCTTTCAACCAAAATTAAAAGGTTCAAGGCAATTCCTGCAGCGTCTTGTTGTTTCTCTAGCTCAAAAAACGCCAATAAATTTAGAATGATGAGCTGTTTGCATTTTAAAGTATTGTTAAGAAAGCATTTTTTGTACACCTTTTTTTATAAATAAATCAGATTTTATATTGTTTATTAAAAGTATGGAAAAAAGAGCCTTTACAGTTTATAAAAAATCCAAATTATAGAGAAATATATTTGTAAAAAAATATAAATTAAACATTTATAAAAGCATTAGCCAGATCCATCTCCAACGGGTTCGGAGCAAAAAGTTCTTACGGTGTGAACAAATGCGCAAATTGAATATACAAATCGAACGCACCTTTGGTATGTCAATTGTTAACAGATAAGAAATACGGTTTTTTGGGCTTTTTGACATAACTGCATATCCGAAAAAATTCAAGTATAAATTCAAAGTGGTTAAATTCAGATTATCGTGAAAATATATAGAAATCTTGTTAAATTGCGTTTGATTTAAACATCGTTAATAGATTTGTTATATTTATGAATATTTTTTAAACATTAAACACTCACTTTAATTCCAAGTTAAATTAAGTTTTTAATTATATATTATTCTTTAATGTGCGGTTTTGAATTTTTAATTTGGCATTGCTAAAGTTCCGAACTTTAATTGTTTGACGACTATTACAACTAGCATTGTCCATAACAACGATAAATGCTATCCTGATTCATCATGGTAGATTATGAAACGATGGTCTAATTTATGATTTCTTTTAAGTTATAAATACCCAAGTTATCACCGTGATAATTGTTTCAGTTTCATTAATTATATGTTTTATAATTCAGTTAATTAGTAAGATAAATTTTTGTTAATAATATTCAAAAACTTGTTCTGAAACAAATAATGTTTTACTTTTAGTTAGCCGTGACTCTAGTTAGTGTAATGTAAGCACGATTTCTTAAATTTTTTAGGTTTAATTCATTTAATCACCATATTTTTGACTGGACAAAAAATTGTTAGTAATAAATACGTTTGGTTTCGGCTACATTTATATTAGACCACGTGTTTAACAAAAATACATACACATTTTTAACAATTGCTTGGCATCATACGATACACATTTTCTTATTAGGTTAACACAATCGGGAGCACTATGATCCACATTTTTGTAGCATGTTTAAAATAGGAAATAAAGCATATAACAGCTGCACTGTTTACTAAACGAATTGCTTAAAAACCTTAGTATTTTACGTAGTACCCGCCCTATCTAAAATTCTTACAAACGGATTGGTTTTACAGAGCTGGTACTAACAAGAGTTAATTGCAACCAACAGGTCAACCATAGAACTCAGTCCTGACTCTACAAGTTTGTTGGGTAGATAATAGCCACACCAGGCCTAAACATTTTAATCTGTCACCTATCACGCAAGTGCCGTAAAGTTAAATATAAAACAAATTACCTACGATCATTTATTTATCCACAGTGATGTTTTTTGAAGTTTAAATGGGAAAATTATTAAATTAACGTGGTCATTTACCTTCTTGAATGTAACGATGTAACAATAAAAGGAATTTAAACCCCTTATATCGCATTGGTGAGTTGAATTATTACCCTTTCACTACTGCTGTAAAGTATACCTCATCATGCTTTGGTGACAGTGATATGTGACTTCTTAAGGTATGGTTGTAAGTAAATAAATTTAACAAAGTAATTATTATCAGGGACTTAGAAATAAAAAACAAATTAAAAATGAAGTACTAAAGGGGTCATATTTAAAAAGTTATTAGTGACGTAATCCAATGTCCGAATTATCGATGTTGATAATGTATCTAAAGAAAATGTAAGGCAAAAGACAGAGTGTTGCCGGAATACGCAATCTAGAATATAAAAACGGAATGTTTTTAACAACATGCTAACTTGTTAAACTGTTTTTGAAACAGCCTAAAGAACTGCGTAGATCTGTTAATATTTAATGTAAAATGATGCACAATCAAGTCATAGTTTCTATTATCATATGCAACTTAAATGTGCAATCATATTTAGACCCGCTAAAATATTATATTAAAACACTTTCAAAACAATTTATTTATCAAAGTATTAAAGCACAACATTAAAGATAAAAGTACATGGACCAAAAGGCATGGCCGGATTTACTGGCCAGCAAATAGTGCGATTTTTCATTTACTTATACATTTTATGGGCACATTTAAAAAAGTTTACCATACTTAAAACCATAATGTAAACAAATTACCGCAAAAATAAAGAAACAAAATTGTATTTTAAATAAATTTAATTTTAATTGCATTGCCTGGGTCTAAATAAAGAGATGATAAAAGAACTACGGTAAGCGCAATTGTTTATGTAATTATTTTTACATATAATAATCTTAGATGGGCTAAACTAAAGCCAAAAGGTAGTAAGGCAAAATTATCACATAACAAAAATAAGTCTAGAGAAGGAACACCTCTGCATTAATTGTTGCCAAGGTGTGGCGCTATGCTAACTCTGGTTTGTGGTGCTTGTCGAGGAAAAGTCAAAGCCAACGAAGAAATACGCTTCTTCCTAAAACTTCTGTACTTTATTTTTTATCTTATTTTTTTAAAGTAAAGAAATAGATACTGCTTTTAGTATAGCCATACATTTTTGTAATAAGTCACTACTCATGCCAAACCTGATAGTATAATGACATGAAACAACCACCCCTTTTAAACACTAATTACATATAATCTTAATAAAAAACAGAAACTAGGCGTTTTTTGGTAAAAACATTATTGCAAAAAATTTCAAAAATGTGTTTAAGACAAAAAGAAGCAAGGCTATCATCTTAAGTAGACTTTATACCGCAAAAATAAATTTTATTTTAAATAAATAACGAAAAATAATTTTATTCTCTCTCTTATTAAAAAAGAAGTAACTTTTTCTACCATTAAATTTTGTATATATTTAATTAAATATTTCCCTTTTACGCCTAGGAAACAAACCTCAAAAAATTTACTGCAATCTATTTAATTTAGAGCTGATAAAGCGAGGCATTTGTCTTGTTGGATAGTTTATTTCTAACGTCAAGAACACAAACGTTCACGTTTTCAATTAAGCCTTTTTGCTAAACAAAAAAGATGGCAAATGAAGTAATTTGGATTTAAAATACTTTTAGAAAATATATATTAAATTTTATGTTGAAACAGTGCTTCTAAAATAACAAAAAATTGGTGCAAAAAAAAAACTTAGTGACTTTTAAATAAGTGTATCAGGTAAGCTCGATGCTGTTGCCGTTAAGCATAGGAGCTTTGGGATTTGGCTTTTTTTTTGGTCAATGGTACAATGGCAATTTTGCTTAAATTTTCGTTTAGTCCCTTCTCAGTGCACCAATTTTTGATAGTGTTTGGGGCAGTTTGCAGGCATGCAGAAACAATGCAGTCATGCTTGCCCATAGCAGTGATAACAAGGTCATCGATATTAAGGCCTTCGCTTAAAAGCCTTACAAGGAGATCATCTACCATCATTGACCAGAGAGAGGGCGACAAGACTCCACGCTGCGGGCATCCCTTTACAGCCCTAACCGTGGCCATTGTGTTCCCTATTGATAAGCTGATAATGCGGCTTTTAAATATATACTTGGTCTATTTGATTGTTGATGGTTCTATGTCTCTGTTTTCTGCAGCTTTTTATATGGATTTATACGAGGTGGTATCAAAAGCTCCCTTTATATGTAAGAAAGCATACCAAGGCACGGGTGAGCGTTGATAGTAGATTTTACAGTCTGGTATGCAAATTGTTTTAAATGTAGTGTTTTTCTTTAAATAAACTTACTTTTAATGTGCTAATCAATAATTTACTTTATAGATTACAGGAAAAAGGAGGTAGGGCTGATGACGCGATAAGACTTCGGTTCCTCTAAGGGCGCCGCGCAGTCCAGTCTTTTGGATGAGTGCCACCTTAAGATTTCTTTAGCTTATGTGTATGTATCCCAAGATGTAGCTTTTAATATCGCCTTGAGGTGCGGCAGTAGCTCCTCTGGGCGTCGTTGTGGAAAGTATTCTATCTACACCTGGGGATTTGTACGACTTAAGGCTGTTGATCGCCTATCTTATTTTGTTGTTTGTGAAGCATTTGCTGCCAGGCTTTTTTAATCTCTCGTGAGGCGGAGTACGCTCTTTTAAGAGGACCTTTTGTAATCGCATTGCGGGGTTCAGTTTGTTGGTCCCCTCGCAGAACGTCCTTCATGTCCTTCTTTTGATCTCCTTAGTTAGTTAGGGCCCTAGGAGAGCCGTCCTAGTTGTTTAAAGTCTTTGCAGCCTTGTAGGGTTTTCTGGCTTTAGCCTTAGTCGGTCAACTTACCTATTTTGTAATGGCACATTTCGTAGAGTTTCCATTTTTTGAAGAGCAACTTTTTTCGTATAAGGATACATAGAACCTTTCTTCTATTTGACTTGGAGCTACTTCTAGTCTCTCTATAGTTTCTGTGGAACAAGCTATACCCTTAACTTTCGACTTTAGGTATTCTTTAAAGAAAACCCAATCGGTCAGTTTGATCACTCGATGCTGCTTCAGGCGTTTTATCTCCGCCACAATATGGGACCTTATGTGTTTGTGGTCTGACATTGACCGTTCTTTTGAGACTTGCTGGGTTTTATTTTGCTTAGTTATAAAAATCCATTTCCAAAGGTGGGTTCATTTTCCCCATTGATAATGTTATTTGCAGACAAATATGCAAATAGGTACTCACTCTGTTTACTTATGTTCGTGCTGCCCCATGTAATAATTTATGCATTCGCATCGCACCCCAGAAAAAGTTATTTGTTTCTTCTCCTGCACGAATATATAAGGTTTCGAACGATTTCTGGTTGTCGTTTGTCGGTTTCCCCTAGGAAGTAGGCTGAAGCAAGTAGCATTTGCCTTTTGCAGGTACTGGATAGTATTTCTTTGTTGCTGCAGCTACGTCTCTGCTGATAACATCTGAAAGTAAAATAAAATTAAAATGTTTATTAAATAATAAAGTCGCCTGTGACGTATCATAAGAGTAAACTTATATGAGTTTGTTGACAGTCCTTTAACCGTTCCGCCATTTACCCAGGGCTTTTGTACTAGTTTTAGGTATATGCTGTTTCTTGTAAAGCTTCCACTAAGCATGCTAGAGCCTGCTTTTAAGTGTTGAAGAATTATACTGATCAATTTTCGCTTACTGCGAAAAATATATCGGTGTATAAAACTACCATATCTATGTAAAAGTATTAAAATGTGCCATCAGAAAAGGAAAAAAGGGACCCGGGGTTTTCCCTTTGTTTTTTATTTTTTTTTTTTAAAAAACCCCCCCGGGTTTTTTTGGGGGGGTTTGGAAGTTATTTTTTTTTTTTGGGGGTTTTTTTCCCCCCAAACCTTTTTTTTTTTTTTAAAAAAATTAAAAAAAAGGGGGGGGTTTTTTTTTTTTTTTCCCCCCGGTTTGGTTTAAAATTTTTTTTTTTTTCCCCCCAATTTTTTTTTAAAAACCCCCTTTAAAAAAAAAAATTTTTTCCCCCCCTTTTTTAATTTTTTTTTGGGCCCTTAAGGGGGAAAAAGGGAAAAAATTTAAAAATTTTTTTTTTTTTAAAAAAAGGGGGAAAAAGGTTTAACCTTTTTTTTCCCGGGAAAAAAATTTTTTGGGGGAAAATTTTCCCCGGGGGAATTTTTTTTTTTTTTGGGGGGAAAAAAACCCGGGGGGGCCCCCAAAAAAAATTTTAAAAACAAAAAAAAAAAAAAATTTTTTTTTTCCCCCAAAATTTTTTAAATTCCCGGCCCCAAAAATTTAAAAAAATTTTTTTCCCCCCCAAAAAATTTAAAAAAAAAAATTTTTCCTTTTTTTTAAAAATTGGGGGGGGTTTTTTTTTGGGGTTTCCCAAATTACCCCCAAAAAGGGGCCCTTTTAAAAAAAAAATTTTTAAAAAAAAAATTTTTTAAAAATAAAAAAAAAAAAACCTTTTTTTTTAAAACCCAAAAAAAAAAAAAATTTTTTTAAAAATTTTTAAAAAAAATTTTTTAAAAAAAAAAAAAATTTT
>JAHBCN010001609.1:0-25000 GCA_019359885.1 Listronotus oregonensis | reverse complement strand
ATTAAGTTTAAGATTTAAAATTCTATTAAGTAATACTTCTAATCCTATGGAACAATGTGAGCCTCAAAAATGCTATCTTTGCAATTAAATATCTCCAAACTGTATTTTCTAAATTTCATACCAATCAATGCAGTATTATTTAAATAATAATCGGTATAAATTTTTAAAAATCCTAAGAAAGTGCCTCTCGTGATACAACTACCTTAAGTTTGCGGTTCTTATTTAAGGTTTAGCAATCGAATTGACATTTGGCAAATTAATTTTAGGTTTTTGATATACTCAAATAACATAATATTAAAATTCCAGACATACTAAAATAGTTTGAAATTTGCATTTAATGTTAGGTGCACCTATCTAAAAACAAGAAATTGAAAATTAGGCTTCTTAAAATGTTTTTAAAATCTTGGATTATTATCTGCACAGGTAGGATGCGCACTAATAAACCCAACCGCTATCGCCAGCCAGATTGCCCAGGGTCTACCCGAAAAAAGAGCTGATATAAAATTCTCTCTCAAAAACGTTGCTAGCTCCTATACTATAAAGAAATGCAGTGGAATTGCTTCTTAAAACATATTTTATTTACCTCAGCATTGTACAACAACGTTCCCATATCAAAGAAAACTAGGACCCAGTGCTAATTTATAAACTTTTAAAATTTAAAAGTTTGGGATGCATTTATTTGTTAAATGTTGCAAGAATCTTAAAGAAAAACCTGCTAAAAGGTTAAATTACATTTTTATTTTTTATTTGTTTGACATAACTTACTTTATTTAAGGTTGGTAAGTGTCATATTACCTATCTCTACTTCCCGATCTTTAAAATTTAATTTAATAGCACAATTTTATAATTATTACTGCCAACACCAGGCGTATTTCTTAAAATAAATATATTAGCTCATTTATTTAAAATATAATAACATCATTAAAAAATATGTAACCAAAACTTACAATTAAAATTTATTGTTTTACTCTTATATGTTTTATCTTAGTAGCTCCAGCGGTGGTGCCTCTGATGCTAATTTCTTTGATTTAATAAAGTCATTTTTTTTTGTCAAATAGCTTTTTTAAAATACACCAAAAGACAAAGGACGGGTAGACAGCATAACAACGGTTTTACTTTTGTTTTCCATTGAGCAATCCATAGTGCTCGATTTTTACCATCCCCAACTAGTAGCGTCCATGAAGCATTTTAGTTAAAAGTCCATAAGAACAGCTCCGATTTTGATTTTTTTTTAATAATTTTGTTTTTCCATATTATTAAAAATCAGAAACCTTTTGGAGGGGGCAAACAAATATTTATATTGTTTAAACTATATATACGATATTTAAATGAAACAATTTTTTAAATAGTTGTTACTTTTTAAATATTAATTTTCGGTATTTTTACACAATATTTTTTTGAAGATAATTGAATTTTCCACAAAAATAATATTGTAATAATTTCTCGCATTTTTTATAGTTTCAAAGATATTGTGAACTTTAAGTTCTACGAGCAAAAATTTTACTCCATTTTTGAACTGTTATAATTGCTTATGGTATATTTGCAAAACCTGGTAAGTTTTTCAAAATGTATAGATTTGCATGAAAATTTTGGATTAAGCTTAACTTACCCTCCTACCTTTAGCATAATCTCCATTATGCTGAAGGTAGCTTTTTATTTTTTAGGGCTAATAACTACTTCTTTTTGCAAAAACCTTGAAAAATTTCATAATTAAAGCTTTGAAACATTATTTAATATTCAACGCTTAAAAATCAACCCTTAATATGATTTAATAATGAAAAATTGTTTACCCTAGAAAAATTAACATATTGTCACAAAGTTGTAATTAAAAAATGGACTGCTTAAAAGTATTACTTATTTAATTTTGTAATTTTTTATTTCTTAAAAACCCACCCCATACAATATTACAATGCAAAAAATAGAACAAACCGCGGATTTCTTTAAAAATGCATTGAATCGCATAATGGAATTAAGTGTGATTCAGTCAATGAGCGCTTTTTTATTTTTTAAGGGGTGTAAACTTATTACTAAGACCTTGAAAACTTACTTTACTTTCATAATAAAGCTTAAATCAAGTAAAACTTGGCTCATATAAGTTAAATAATAAATGTTTAATCTTTGAAATGTTAGTCAAAGTATTTAAACCTTAAAAGCAACGCCTATTAAGTAATATTAAACAAAATAGATTTAATGAATAAAATTAAAAAAAAAACATAAAATCACATTAAAAAATGTATTAAAAAATCTAATGTGTCATATGAGTAGATCGTCATGCTCCAATTTGGGCTTTCAGAATTCTCCAAAAAATTGTTTTTCTGGGCATAACTCTTTCAGTTTTTGTGATAAAAGGTTCTTTAAAAAACCATTTTGTTGTTTTTTTTTAAGAGCTATACGGCAGAGTGATGATCGCGTTGTTAAATTTAGCAATGAACTTAGCAATTGTTAAAAGTTAACAACGGTTTAAAATGCCTACTAAAATCATTGAATAACACTGACAATGACGTTTTGTTAAACATTCTAAACCGTTGTGAACTTTTAACAATTGCTAAGTCCATTGCTAAATTTAACAACGCGATCATGACTTGGCTCAAAGGGCTGAAACAAGGTAGTTCTCGTCTATACACACGCTTTTAAACGTTTATATCTCACCTAATTTCCGTCATAGAGTAAATTAAAAAAAAGCAAAATGTTTGTAATTCAAAAAGCTACAATTTGATACCTCAGTAATTTTTTACGTACCTCCTTTATTTTTCAAGTTATTTTGAAAAAAAGGTAATTTTTTATTAAAATTCTAAAATTAAGTTTTCACTTGCAGCTCCAATTTTTTTTACAAAATTAAAAAATATAATCGGTTAAAATTCTAGAATGTATTTATTAAACATACTCGTAGATAAAGACAATTAAGAAAAGGCTACGACTGATTTTAATTAGGGTGATAATTAGGGGGTGGTTTTCGAATATTTTTGTACTAAGAAAAATTTGGTCTAACCTTATTTTAATCATAACTTACCCAATATTTCTGATACATACCTCCCAAAAGTTTTTAATTTTGAATAATATGAAAAAACAAAATTAATTAAAAAAAAATTGTCAAAATCGGAGCTGTTCTTAGGCCTTTTAAATTTTGGCAGTTTTATGTATTCATTGACCTACTAAACCGATCCAGTTGGGACTTAATTGCGCCGCTGTTGGCTAATATAGTAAATGTCATTCTTGTAAGCGAGTCTTTACTATTAAAAAAAGTAACAAAATGTGGACTCATTCCCATTAAATTGTGTAATTTTAATCTTCATTTTGTTGATTTGTAGATTTTATACACACATTTTTTTACACAACAAAATAAAAAAGTTTTGTTGGGAGTAGCCCAATATCCCCGGAAAGTTTCTAAAAAAAATAGGACCTTTTCGGTCCTGGTTCCGGGGTATAGCTAACTTAGTGTGCTTAGTCCTATTGACCCCTATAAACTTGCAGTTCGCCTGAAACAAAAAAAAAAAACAAAAAACTCAAAAAAATCAAAAAACTTATTTACGTTGCGGTTAAAGGTCGACCTCCAATATCAAGATAAAATTTAAAAAAAAAAAAAAAAAATAAAAATTTTATTTAAATTTTTTAAAAATGTTGGTTTAAAAATTTACAAAATTCTTAAAGCTTCTTTAAAAATTTATGACGTTTTGTCATAAATGACAAAATATATTTATATTATTATTTTTATAATATATTAGTCGTTTATAACAAAACGTCATAAATATTGAATAAAGCTCTTAAGATTTCCTTTATTTTTAAAACAAAAATTCTTAAAAAATTAGTTTTAATTTCTATTATGTGTTTCTTTTAATTTAATCTTGATAATGGTAGCTGACTTGCCATCGAAACGTAGATAATTTTTAAGTATTTAAAATTTTTTTAGGTTTTTTTCTTTTTTTTCTGTTTCAGGCGATCTGCAGGTTCATGGGGGTTAATAGGACTAAGCACACTCAGTTCGCAATACCCCGGGAACAGGACCGAAGTGGTCCCATTCCTTAAAAACTTTTCAGGCGAGAACTTATTGAAACATGAATTCGCCACAAACTATGGAATATATCTAAAAAATAAAAAAAGAGGTAAACAGTTTTTTTCTGGATGTTCTATGTTTTCAACGTAAAAAACAGATATTTCTTTTGGGAAAACTAGTAATTAAATTTGGCCCAATTGGTTGATTTTGTGCCTTCTTCTTTGTGACATAAATCAAAAACCCATGGCACATTCAAAACAATTTTTAGTGTACGTAATCTGTCATAAGATAATAATTTGTTTTTTTATTTCTTGTATCTTTTTTGTCATAAGTGGTAAAGAAATAATTACCAAATTCAAAAAAAGGCAAAGCGATAATCTACCCCTTAACTATAACAGCTGTCAAACATTGTAACAACTGTCAAAATGACATCTGAGAAAGTATCATCTGTCAATCATATCATTTGTCAACTATCACCTGTCAAAGATTACCTATGTAAAAATAACCCTAGTAAAAATGACAACTATCATGCTTTAAATACATTTCTGGGTGATCATTTATTTATGACCCTTATTAAAGTATACAAAATGTTTTATTAATAGCCCTTATTATTGCCTGATTTTCTATTAGTCATCGATTTTAGTATAGGCAACTAAATATAGACAAAACAATTAATACTTGAAGGGTGTTTTAGCATAAAACAACATTTGCTTTAAAAATAAAAGTTTAAAATAAGCCAATTGTTTATGAGTTTTTACTATCCAAGTGCCGGAAAAACTTATTAATATTCTAAAGATTCTGAACTAGTTAGTAAAACTATTAGCGTAAACTATTGGAAAAACTAGTGCAAACCTTATGTATTTCTTTTTTTATCTTCATAATTTAAAAAACCACAACGATACACTGAGTGCGCACTTGTTTTACCATGGGTTTTTGCTATATTCTGTACAATGTCAAACGGTAGGAAATGACAGAACACAACTCTTAGTTTATCAATCAGTCGTAGTTTTAATATGAGAAAAGAAAAGTATATTTGTTTACAAATATATGTTTAAAAAATATTCAAAGGTAGATTCTGCAAGACGATATCTGAAAACAAATTTAAAAATCAATCAGTTACTATGCCTGTCGTTCTAATATTGTTGGCCCTTAATGTATGTACATCTGTGCAAAAAAATTAAAATTAGCATCTATATACCAGTATTGTCAAAAAATACCCAAAAATTTTCAACTAATAGAATTTTGCAGCAAGATGACGCAAGGTGGTACGACTCGGGTAAACTACAACTCGCGTGACGTTGTATTCGTTACACAGTTTTTCGTGTCAGTAGTGTCAAGAGGTGTATTAAGCAAGTTTCTTATAATATTATTATCTTATTTTCTTTTCCGCCTTTTTGGTTTGTTTATTTTAACTGTTCTTAAAACCTACCTTGGTAAGGGGATAAGTTAATTGATGCGAAGAGCTTTATTGCACAAATGGAACGTACCACTTGGAGACTAAATTAAATAATTGAATTTAAGAATTGGTTTAGAAAGATAGTAGCGTACATGTTTCTTATTATCACTTTATATAATTATTTATAAAGATTTGACATGACGTATCCCATGGCTCCGATTCCATAAAGCGTCACGTGGAAGACCATCCATATCAAAGAACACTCCCAGCGTTGGCTGGGTCAGGGATCTTAGGCCAAATTCATTTGCCTTGGAACACGAAGGGACCCAAGGACAACAGATTTTTGCATTTTTATCGCTAGTTGTTTGGTTAAATGTTGACATGCGGGAACACACGTCAACTTTCTCAACACATTATCTTTCATACCCCCAAAACGCCAACAATCAATCCTACGTTATACTCCGGATAGAGCCTTCGAAGTTCGCCAAGAAGATCCGGATATTTGGCTCGTTTCTCCCGTTTCCTTATATTGATGTTAGTTTCCGCTGGGGCGGAGAACTCAATCACATACATAGACTTATTCCTTTTATCAAGAAAAACGATATCAGGTATATTGGCACGAATTTAAAGCTTAGTTGGGAACGCATAATTCCGATACATGCGACACTGTCATTTTCCACTACTGCCTCGATATCGCCGAGAGCAAATGGCAGCATTGCTGTTTGATCGATACTAGTAATGTCTAGTTAATAATAAAGTATCCAAAGCGCATCGTTATGTCCGTGGATGTAACTACTGACAGCATGCACTAGACAAGCTGAAAATAAGTGCATAAGTGTTTCGGGTTGCAGTCGACAGGCTTGACAAGCAGTATCAAGAATGTTAGAAAACTGACTTCGGTATACCAATGTGTTTAAAACACCATCCTGGCAGACTATTAGGAAACCATTGGTCTTAGACTTAAGCTCAGAAGATTTAAAAACCGAAACGTGAGATTTCGAGATAGATTAAGTCTTTTTGTTTCGGTAAAATACTCCGTGCTGAGGCTTATTATTGTGATCTTCTAAGAGCAACTGCTGTTCTGTTTTTTAAACTGCAATCCTTACGGCTTTAGACTCAAGTTTTATAAGTGATTGGTCGTCGTTTGGATCTATTGCAAATCTGAGAGCAAATAATTTTTTAGGTCTAATAAATAAAATATAAAAGCTCCTATTTTTATAGGACAACAAAAAATAGATTTTAAAACAAACAAATAATTATTGTTTCTAAAACAAATAAAGGGAAAAAATTAGAAAAATGTAAACTAAACTTAGAAGCTTGTTATAAAATATAAACAGGCTAAAAGTGCATTTAAACAAAGAATATTAGACCATAGAGCTACAGTATTTATAAAAAAAAACTTTTATACTAAATCTTTTTCACTTCAAACCTAAAAAGGCGAAATTTCTTTTGCCTCTAAAGAAACAGTTCTTTTTACCGTTGTTTGCAAGGTAATAAATACGAAACTCCCTTTTGATGGTTTTCTACCGTAAGTTTGTACTTAGCTCTTTTTCTAATGGCATATATCAGTTATTTTAAACAGTCAGTCTTTTAGCTTTTTACAAGTTATATCTGGTGTACCTTAGGGCTTAGTACTACTCTTATTTTTGTTTACTTTAATAATCTTCTTTCTTTACGATAAAGCCCATCCATAGTTTTGCTAACGATAGCACCTTCCCTTCTAATATTCAGTTTCTCAACCCAGTCTCTAAGCCTGATTTCGAGGCAAGCGCAAAGTAAAAGATATATCTGTTTTACAGAACCCGAAAGTAGTACTACATTGATGTATTAAAATTGTGCCCAGTTTAATGCCTTAAAACACAATTATTGTTTGCTGCCATAAAAAAGTATGCCAATACTTACATTTTACATACAAGCGGCCAAGCTATGAAAAAAAATGTTTATTTCATATTGTGGGCGCACTTTTAAAAATATCATTTTGCAGTTCATTTAAAGAAGTTAGAACTTCCCACTTTATTTGTTTCTTTATCTTTAGAGTGTTTAGACTGTGAAACTTGCTGCCTGCAGAGGTTTTTGCTCTTTCTCCAAACCCTTAAATTTTTAGGTCCACAGTTAATATGTTTTCTTTTTCCTTACTTAGGACACCTGCAACGTTGTTTTTGTCAACAAAATTTTGTTTTTTGTTCTTTTAAATCCTAACAAATTGCCACGATATGAGACGACTCGACAACTATTACCGTTGTCCAGTATCGCTGCGCATTCCCCGATGATTTTAAAACGAATACTGTAGCTTTCACAACGTTGTCTTATGCAAATTTGTCGTAATTTAACGATTCTTATATCTCTTATGGCTATGAGAACCTTGTTCTTCTGTACTACATAGACACTTAGCTCGGACTAGTAGGTACTTTAAATAAAAAAACTTTTTTCTACGTACTTTGCGCACGCAAATCAGTTAAAATAAAAATTTAATTATTTACTTTGGATTTTTAATTTTTAGTGAAATATTCATATATTTTTAATAATCATATTTATACGTATCATATTTATACGCTTCGCGTCGTTCGTCTAACTGCTTTGGCGTACGAAAAAGTATCACTTTGCGCACTTATTAGGAAAATAACTATTAACATTGTTTCTTAGACTAATCCAGAAATAAGTAAAGCATCTATACACAAGATATTAAAATATAAATAAATGTACTTAAAGGTATTATGTAAGTAAAGCATTTAACTTAGAATACTATAAATAAGGTACATGAGTATATGGAACAAAATATCAGCAATAACATTATTTTCGGTATTTTTTAATGATTTAACTGACGTTAAAAGTTAAAAGAAGCGTATAATAATATAAACAGATAAAACTTATAGAACCTATTTAAAAGGGTTTTTTTAGCGTTTAAACAAATAATTTAATTAACTGCTACATCAGAAAACTTTATTTACCATGACTAAAAAGCAAGGTATAATTAAATTCCGTTTTCAGGTGTAATAAAAATAGAAATATCCAAACTTTAAAATCAGTTTTACCTAGCGCTTTTAAGGATTGGTAAATTGTATACGTACTTTATGCAGTGTTCTCGACAATTTTCAAGTTGCCTCAATGAAACACCGAGTATAAAGTGGTATATCTTTATCGAGCACGCTTGGAATAAGTACCCTTTACATTCTTTCTTAACAACTTTGTACTTTAAGAGACACTTAATGTTGCATGTGAAAAACTAAAAAATGTATAAATTTTCTTAAAAGTTTTATATTATATTTGATTTCTGGTATTTTGTTATTTAGTGACGTAAGTTAATAGAAATCCCACTAAACAGAAGTAATGGACAAAGTTAATCCCTACGAAAATTACAAAAAATATTAATTAAAAATGTGAAATTTAGGTTAAACCAAATTTAATACAAATATTTTTAAAAGTACAGATTAAACAGATTATTTAAGTCATTGGCGTATGTTAAGTGTGTTTTTTAAGAGGTCTGATATGAAATCAAATTATATTAGCATACAACAGCACAAAAAACAAATTAAATACAATTTGGTAAATTGCTTCATTAAAGATGTCTATTCTGACAAATTTTATTAGTCTGGCGTGTACATTAACAGTGGTTTTTTGAAAGGTCAATTGTTAAAGAAACAAACACCAAATTTGGCAAAAATTTCATAAAATTATATGGCCCATTGGCATATACTAGCAAAGTTTTTAAAAAGTTAGATGTTAAAAATATATAATTAAAACACAAGTCATTTAAGCAAAAGTTAGTACTCAATTTTAATAAATTGCTTAAGTCATAATGGCTAAGTTATTATTTAGTAAAACTGAAAAAAGCTAACAAACAAGCGTGTTAATAAGGGCGATTAAGATGATTAATTGTTAATTAATGCACTACTAAGTTACAATATCTTTTTGACGATCGTTTTTTACCATTTTTGCAAATTTTATGTTTTGTTTGAAACAAAATTGTTTTCTTAAATTTTCTTTTTCACTTGAGATTTTACCGCATCTAAGCTTTATGTAAATAATAATTTTTCCATTCCATACCGAGGAAAATGTAGAAGACTCATTTTCAAAAGCTTGCAGCATTTAAGTGACTTCTAGATATTTGAAATAAAATATTACTTATTAATTAACAATAATAAATATACTCATAACCTACAGACATAAAGTAATTGCTAATTAAACAAAAAAATCTTCCCAATTTCCGACATCCAATTTTAACTCTGACCAAAAGACTGCACGTCAATTTTTATATTGTTACTAGAGCAATATCAAATTAAGCTCTGGTTAAAATTTTGTTCCATTGTCATTCATTATTACTGTATTTAAAAAAACAAGAGCAAAACTACATATAAAAAAATGATATTTTTTACTAAAGAATCAACTGCTTAAATTATTCCCAACCTAGCCTCCTATTAATTTTCTTCTTTTAACAGTTGTCCCTGTTTTTCATAAAATGTCCGATATAATTTTTCAAGTAAAACAGATCAAGCGTATTCTTTTTTTTCTTAATACTAAAAAATCGTCTGAGCTGAATGGCATACCAGCAATCGTCTTAAAAAAATGTGCTTCCGAGCACATTTTTTTTAAGATCCACCCATCCTAACTCGCCTCTTTTAAATCTCTTACGACACGGGCATTTTCCCGGATAGTTGAAAAGCTGCACGTGTGCAACCTGTCCCCAAAAAAGGATCCAAAACTCTCCCTTCGAACTATAGACATATATCTCTTCTTTCTGTTGTTTGCAAAGTAATGGAAAAATTCATTAATTCCCAAATCTTAAAGTATCTGGAAAAACATAAGATCTTACATGATAGACAGTATGGATTTCGTCACAGTAAATCCACAGCTGATCTTCTTTCCTTTGTTTCACACAACTGGAACAAGTCCCTTGAGTTTCTTGGTGAATCCCAGATAGTTGCCCTTGACATATCCATTTTGATCAGGTCTGGCATGATGAGCTTCTTAACCTTCTAACGGTCTTCCACCTAAGCTCTGTTCTTGGCTCTCCAGTTTCCTTTCTAATCGACGTATATCAGTTACTGTAGATGGTCATTCTACCAGCTTCTAGCAAATTAATGCTGAGGTGCACAAGGGCTCAGTCCTGGTCTCTCTCTTCCACAATCAATCGCATTCATAGTTTTGCTGACGATAGTACCCTCCACTCTAGTATTCAATTTCTTAAGCCACCATGTAATTCTGATTTGGAAAACAAGCGCAGGTCAATGGAGATATCTCTTTCACAAGACCTCAAACTCATATTGGATTGAGAAGCCAAAAATTTTGTTTAGTTTAATGCCTCAAAACACAGTCATGTTCGCTGTCGCAAAAAAAGTCTGCCAATGCTCATCCCTCACATATGAGCGGCCAAGTTCTGCAGAACAAACAGTCGTTTAATCTTGTCGGTGTTACTTTTGAGAATAACCTCAACTGGCAGAAACACAATACATCCATAGACTTGGCAGCTTCAAAGAAGCTTGGATTCCTCTCTCGAGCCAGAAAATATTTCTCTTCTTCCAATCTGTACACCCTGTATGTATCCCAAAATAGACCCTCTTTAGAATATTGTTCTCATGTCTGGGGAATGGCGTTCCCTACAACACTTAGCATTCTGGACTCCATTCAAAGAAGAGCCGTTTGTCTTATTAATGATCCAACGCTCACAGAAAGGCATCCTCTTCAGGCCCACCGTCGAGCTGTAGGGGATCTGTCGCTCTCCTATTGGTATTTTCACGGCTTCTGCTAAGAGAAATTTGCCAGTATAATTCCTTTTCTGACAGCTACCAACAGAGCAACAGGTGGTGCAACTTTTATGCATCCTTTTACAGTTCAATTAGAGGGGCCCCGAACTTCCCGCTTTCTTCGTTCCTTCATCCCTTGAGTGTCAAGACTATGGAACCTACTGCCCGCAGCGGATTTTCCTTCTCCTACCAATCTCCAAATATTTAAGTACCTTGTGAACAAACTCCCTCTCACCACACTTAGGACACCCACAGTACGTTAGTACTTAGGCGTCAGCCTTCGTGGACTGTCCCAAGATAAAAAAAACCTTTATAATACACCCTATATGCTTACACTTACAGGCGAAAAAAGAATTTTAATTAAAAAATAATAGGTGTTTTCCTGCGTACTTACATTTTTGTTTCAGCCCCGAGCGTACTTTTTTATTGCTGTTTTATTTACCATAGTATGCTAATTAAAAAAGGTTTAATTTCTTTTTTCTTGTTATTAAATATGATTTATTTCGGCCCATCCTTTTCTCGGATTCTAAATGCGGTTGCCCAATTAAGCAAAGCAATTTTCCCTTAAAGCGGACCTTTTTAAATTTGAGCAGAAATTATAGTTAAGGTTAAGAGCTTTCTGCAAATATTGGTATTAATGATTAATTAAAAAATAAGTCTTATTTTCAACCAATAAATATTAAAAGATAAAAAAGAGTAAAAATATTGTTATATCCACATTTAACGTTTTAAACCTAGGCATTTTAAATTTATTACGTATTTGAAACATTAAAGGATGTAATTTGTTTAATTATCAAATTATTAGCTATCATATAAATTGGTATGTTCTCCAAATAATATATCTTTCACCAACCTATTAAAGCCAAACTAATTTAAAACTGATTACTTATCATTGTATTATAATCACAGAAAAATGAAATTAATGACAAAACAATAAAATTACATTAACTGCCAACCACACAGAACTGATCGATTTAAGTAATACTATGGTTTTGGTGATAAATCTACCATTTTGGAAAAAATATTTTAAGCATAATAGCAATTTCTTGCGCATAATATGCAGTGAATATTGGTTTATTTAAAATACAAATTGTTATAAATTGGGAAACATAAATTTGGTAACAAATAACTTAATTTAACACAAAACTAAATACAATAAGAAGAGGATTTCTTTTACGGAAACAATAATATGCTGATTAAAGATATAATGCCAAGGCAAAATATAGTATATTTATTAAAAAAAAAAAAAAAATTCGTTGTTTGTTTTCTGACTATGTATTATCTAAGAGACAGTTTTTCATAAAATTTAAATATTTAGAACAAGAGTGTGGTAAATTTGTTATTATCAACAATGAATGATGACACCAGGTATTAAATAAACCACCATTTATATATAAAAAAAAACATCTTTACTTGCACTTTAATATCAATTAAATGAACATCATGTGTTAAAACAATTAGATTTTTTCATAAAAAAGCATTTTTGGATTTCCAGTTAAAAAAAAAACGTTAGAAATTTACGAAAATTTATCTGGACAGTTGCCCTTTTCAAACAAAATGTATTATTAAATGAACTGATTTATTGCAAAATTATGCGTAAAAATCAATGTAGTTTCTTTTTTTACAATTTTTGTAAATTTTTGTATCTTAAAATTTTATAAAAAAATATTCGAACAAGTTTTATTAATGCTGAGCAACTTAATACTTACTTTGTAAACGTCAAAACTGACACCCACTTACTCAAATGAAGCCAAAACAAAAAATTATGGCCAAATAATCACAACTCCACTTTAAATTTTTAATTTGATGGGAAAATGGTTAATTTTTGGTTTAACTGCAATTAAAAAAAATTGGAAAAGATAAAGGTTTATATGTTAGTATTATTTTAAAGGTCAATGAATACTCTATCAATTCATATTAGTAGATACAAAGCGTTTCATTTAAAAAAATCTCGTAAATCAAAATTAAAAATATTGATATTTAAATATGAATTTTGTTTACCCTGTACATGAAACATACAAAGTTGCACCCTTATAAGATTAAGTGATCCCAGTTTAAAGCTTTTACACACTTTCAGTAAAATTAAATAAAGAATAACGGAAAAATTAAACTTTAAGTAAAGTAGTAATTTCTGTAAAAAAATTATTAAAAATTCAGTAGCTTGGCAACGTCGCATTTAAGTTTCACAGTCACATAAAAGTTTTATAGGCAGGCATGAACTTTAAACTATGTTATATTTTATTATTATTCTTGTTAATCCCTACGACTGCCCACGAGGTCTTGTGAAGCCTATAAGTACTACATACCGTGGGTGCCCGGTTTTTGGATGTTTAATCCATTTTTTCCAGTTCTGTTAACAAAATGGATTTCTTTTGGTAATATTTTTACGTTACCGGATGTTAGAAAATGAATTAAAAAAACGTATCAAAATAAAGGTTGTGGACGCCAAAGACAGACTACAGAGGGACAGGATCGTTATTTATGGCAACTATCACTAAGAGATCCATTTTCCACAACAAGGGCAGTTGCGAACCAGTAGTTTGATGCTGTCGAAAGGGCAATTACAATTAGTACAGCCAAATAAGGTCTTTTGGACTGTTTTTATACGGTCTCCAACTTGTATGTACTACCTCTGACCCCACAGCATGGTTGGCAATGATTGGTATGGACAAAGACAATTGTACTTTCACTATAGACCCACAAAGCAATGCTAAATTTTTGGTAACAGGCTTGGACGCTCGCTTACTGGGGCGAGCTTCCATCAGGAGAAATAACGTTCACACGATGCTTTATAAACCAACACTGCTGCCAAAGCTGTAACAATGGTAACAGTAATTAAATATTTCTGCGGAAAATAGGACCAACTCTTTATAATAATGATAATTTAACTTTTTTTGCTATTTAATATTACTATTTTAATTCTGTTCATTTTTTACTTTTTAATATATATATATATATATTTTTTTTTTTTTTAAAAAAAAAAAAAAATATATATGTCTTTGTATGTGTTATGTGTTATAAAAAGAATAAAGACTTTGTAAAAGCCAGTTTAGTGGATGGAATAAAATAAATTATACTGTTGACAAATATTTCTAGACATGTTCATAAACGCTAAAACCACCTGAATAACGTCAATATAAATACACATTTTATTATCTTATTACTACGACTACAGAAAAATACAGTGCAAAAACAAAAACACGATATGCAAGACATTAAATAAAAATTAAAATATATATATATATATATATATATATATATATATATATATATATATATATATATATATATATATATATATATATATATATATATATATAAAATATTTTATATAAATTTAAAAAATATAATATATTATATATATAATAATAAATAATATATATATATGATATTTGATATAGTATATATTTTTTTATTATATATATAATATAAAATATATATATTTATATATATATATATATATATATATATATATATATATATATATATATATATAAACAGTCATTATTGTATTGATAAATTGTAGAAAAGAATCAATTGGATCGTTCGACTTTTAATAATAAATAAATATTAATAATTGTTGTATAGTTCCAGTATTTCTTGTTAAGTGTGGATGTTATAAAATAAAAAAAAACAATTTAAAAATTCTATATCATATTTAACATCGTCTATCTCATCAACTACAAATATATTTAATCAAAGTTTAATTCTTTAAAGTAAAAATTTACATAATTAAAATTTTATCATTATGGAGCCAAAAAAAATTAATTAACTTTATTACAACGAATTTGACCCGTTTCCTACAAAAATAATTCCTAATTACTGTTTCCATTGTTAGAACTTTGGCAACAGTGTTCGCTTATATAGAAGCGTGTGAAGGTATTTTCTCCCGATGGACGCTCGCTCCAGTAAGCGAGCGTCCAAACCTATTACCAAAAATTTAGCATTGCTTTGTGGGTCTATAGTGAAACTACAGTTGTCTTTGGTATGGAGTAGGAAGAGACTTAAATGCAATATAGAATGAAACTCACTCGTGTTCAGCGATGAGTTCAGATTCTGTTAGGACACACATTTTGACCGTGCAATAGTAAGAAGGAGACGTGGTGAAAGACGGAAAGTCCAATTTTCCATCGAATGGCATATTCATCGCACAGAGGGTATTATGGTATGGGGTGTCATTGCTAACGAAAGCAGGTCACTATTATTGTCGAGGTAGCATGACTGCCCAGCGCTATATACACATAGTTTTACAACCACATCTTTTTTCCTTTAAGAAAACATTGCAAGATCCACTTTTTCAGCACGGCAATGCACGACCTCGTGCCGCACGTGTTGGTTTAGACTTTTTAGAAGCGTCCGGTGTAAATCTGCTTCAGTAGCCTCCTCGATCTCCAGACCTTTTCCCCATCGAACATGTATGGGATATGATCGGAAGAAGGTTGCGAAACTTTGCAAACATTGAAGGCTCTACAAAACGAAATTCAGATGGCTGGGATACAATACATCAAGAAGACATTAATCACCTAATCCAATTAATGCCGCGACGACTTAACGAATGTGTAGTAAATAGAGGAGCTTCGACAGATTATTAAAATTAAGGTGGGATATCTTAGCTATTTTGCGAAATTTTAAATTTAAATTCTAATTACTTTTTATTTATCAGTGGAACCAAAAAGTATGCTCAAAATTACAGCACTCCTACTGGTTGCATTTTCTTTATCAATATGCAAATAATACTCCTAAATAAACAATCACCAGAAAAATGTCTTACTCACTTAGTTACTGTACATTAAACTTATAAATTTTGGTTTAAAGTACAAAGCGGGCAGAAAAGCTGAATTTCCAGGTGAACGAAGTTGAAGGATACTTGATGAACTTAAAACGCTTTTTATTTAAAGTGTTTCGCTGAACATATCCTGAAAATTCTTAAACAAAAAGGAACACTTTGTTTATAAACCTTAAAAGTGTTGAATATATAAAAATATATAGGTTAAAAACATTTATGGTAAAAACAATTATATATATATATATATATATATATATATATATATATATATATATATATATATATATATATATATATATATATATATATATATATATATATATATATATATATATATATATATTAAAAAAAAACCTTTTTTTTAGCATCAGAGTTTAAGCTGTCAGTGGATTGGGCTTATGTTTTTAACTGTTATTATGAAAGAATGTTTGGCGCAGATATGACAAATGTAAATAAAGCCGCCTTGTCATATTAAATGCATTTTGGTAATAATCCTAAAGTTACCTGAAATGGGTTTAAAATAAGACATTTTAATTATTTTTTGACTTTATTTTTGATGTTATTTACTAAGGTATGTAGTTTTCTCAAACCAAAAATATTTTTTGGATGGAAGAAAATATAACCTATTTACCCTAAAAGATATTTTACGCATTATTAAAAATAGATTTGTAAAATGAAAAAAAATCACAACAGCATAAAACTTGAACAGTAAAGTTAAAATCTGACATGATTTGTGGGCGTTAAAGAAATGTACAGATATATACCACTAAAACACATAAATACATTTTAATTTTTATAAGTATGAATAATAAACAATATAATAAATTACATTTTTTACTAAATCTGTGAGTAGGCGACAATGGAAACCAATCCGATACCATTTTATTTTACAATAATGCGAGCAGTCTAGTCAAGAAGTGTGTTTCCTGCAAAAAATAGTAAGAAGGGTTCGAAAAATATGAGTGATGGCTCATTCGACCCGGAATGCAAATCTGAGCAAGTTGTTTTAAAGATTTTTTCTGCCAATTAAAATTGCAATTGGTATTAACAAAAAACGAAAAAAAAAAGTCATTTCGATTTTTGATAATAACTCAAAAACCATAAGAGCGAAAATTTTAAAAAAGTTCCCAAAAAAAAGGAAACTTTCGAAAACATGTCCTGACTCCCGAAACTCTATCTTCATTATTTATAATTTTAATTTAACGCTAAAAATAGGCCTCCGCTCGACATTTTTAGTTGCGCGCTCGGAGTCAAAACGGAGTACGTCACACTAAATAATTATTTTAAAGGTATAAAATATTTATTAAAAAATTGTGGTTTTTAGAACACTTCAAAAAATTTATTTCCATTAAGAATTTAGTTTAAATGTAATTGTTCAACAAGTAAGACAATTGTAAATTAACTAAATTGTTTTGAAATTTCGTCTTTATTATACATAAAAAAAAATATTTACATAATTGTTATAGTCAATCCTCGAAGCTCCGGCGTTTCTAGGTTTGACTAGTCAATACTCAGGTATGACTTGAAGTCTTAGTCAAAGCCCAAACAAATGAAGTTTTTCGGCCTCTGACTAAAGAATTTTCGTCAAACCCAGGAGAAACTAATTTGTCAGGCAAACGTGAAAACTCAATTTAATGATATCGGGGTTTGACCAGTTAAATCTCAATTAGGAATTAAAAAGTCTTAGTTTGTTAAATTAGATGTAACTAAAACGATTTTTTTTTTATTTTTATGTTTATTGTTGTTATATTGTCATAGTTACAATAAAAAAAATTAGTGTTTATTCAGACATGGCAAGACATTATGACATTTAGAATTGCACAATACGTCAGATCTCTTACATGTACAACCAACCACAACTAACCAAAACTAACCACAACTAACCACAACTAACCGAAGTATAAACTTATTTAAACGTGTTACAAGTACAGTCGACGTTTGACCGAGTCTGCCAGTCGCTTCTAGAATCGACTAGGCAAAGCCCGAAACAGATTATTTTACTTTCGACGTTTGACTGAAAAGTTAGGAACTTCTAGATTTGACCAAAAATACTTTAGTCAAAGGCCGAAATTGAAATTTATTCCGGGGTTAGCCCGACGGCCTTGGTCAAATCTAGGATAAACCAGTCATTCCGCGGAGACTGCATATCGACTTTTAACTATGACATATACATACATACGTAGCAATATCACGCCATAAAAGTTTAAAAAATTTTAATACTTTTTTTATAATAATTTTATAACTTTGACAATATTACTCTGATTTGTTATTTTTTGTCAACGATTCAAAATTATTATAAACAAACGATATTTTTAAAAAAAATTATGACGTGATCTTGTTAAGTATGTATACAGGGTGCCACAGATTCGAGTGCATGCATGGGAATCTCGGAAACCCTAAGAGATACGAAGTGGGTTAAACTATTGCAAAGTTGTGTATTTGCGCAACTAACCATGTCCACTTTAGAAAGTTGCAAAATTCCGAGTACTTCAAGAGATATCCGGAAAAAAACGAAATTTGCCGATTTGGTTTTTATTTTTTCTGACGTTATTTAAAGAGATATGGAAAAACAAAAGACACTTTCTTATGGCCACTTTTTAAGCTTTGCAAAACAGCGTTGAGAGATTTTTCGTACGACGTTTCGTTTTCGTTAAACCATCATCAACTTATTTTTTTAAATACGGCACTCAATTGTTTATTGCATTTTTTTGAAGCAGTTATAATCCCGATTACAATTATGTATAACACTCAATATTTTCTGTTAAATAAACATATTTTCCATAAGAGACAATGAGTTAGACAAGGAACGCACATCATTTCTTATAGGGGCGTTCCATATTTGTTAATAAATATTAAGTGTTATACATTTTTGTAATTCGGATAATAAGGGGTTTAAGAAAATTAAATAAAAAACCCAGGTCCGTATTTAAAAATAAAGTTAATGATGGTTTAACGAAAACGAAACGTCGTACGGAAAATCTTTCAAGGCTGTTTTGTAGAGCTTAAGAAGTGGCAAAAGAAAGTGTTTTTGTTTTTCCATATCTCTTTAAATAACGTCAGAAAAAAATAAAAACCAAATCGGCAAATTTCGTTTTTTTTTCCGGATATCTCCGAAAGTACTCGGAATTTTGCAACTTTCTAAAGTGGACATGATAAGTTACGCAAAAACACAACTTTGCCATAATTTATCCGACTTCGTATCTCTAACGGTTTCAGAGATTCCCATGCATGCACTGTATAAAAAGGGCTCCACGATGCAAAAAAATTTTACGACAATTATTTAAACATTTTTTCTTTAAAGTACAATGAAGATAAATTTTTAAACAATTCTGTTAATTAACAATTGTCTAACTTGTTGCGAAATTAACTTTAAGTTTAATTTTCAACGAAAACAAATCCTTTGAAGTGTTTTGAATACATCATATTTTTTAAACTTTTATTATTAAAAAAAATTAGTGTAACGTACTCGGTTTTGAGCCCGAGCGCGCAACCAAAAATGTCGCGCAGAGGCCCGTTTTCAGCGTTAAATTACAATTATAAATAATGAAGGTAGAGTTCCGGAAGTCGAGACTTTTTTTTTAGAAATTTTCTCGTCTTCGAAGATCTTTTTTGCGATTTCCGATATCCCTAATGGTATTTGAGTTATCATTAAAAATCGAAATGTCTACACGACTAGAGCCTATGTTAGGGTATCGATAGACAACAAAAATGTCAATATTAAAGCTTAAAAATATTAGCCCGCAATCAACGCAAAAATTTGAAACCATATCCAAAACTAAAACACATATAGCGCCCAGTCTGTAGGTGGTAAAAATAAGGGCTGTTTATGACGTTAATTTGTAACAGGTTGAAAGGTATTAGAAGTTGTAGAGGGTGATTACCTGAATATGACTATATAGTTTTAGACTCGAAAAAAGTGTGCAGGGGTGAGGGTGAA
Organism: Listronotus oregonensis; assembly: GCA_019359885.1. Lineage (NCBI taxonomy): Eukaryota > Metazoa > Arthropoda > Insecta > Coleoptera > Curculionidae > Listronotus > Listronotus oregonensis. Next base: position 5,149 of record JAHBCN010001609.1, on the reverse strand, counting down.
GGGTTAAAAGTGCTACAAACGTGTTTTTTGCGTCTGCAAGCGCCATTGTTAATTTTAAAGGAATACGTTCGGAATGTTTTTTTTAGGTATTAGAAAAACCTATAATTTGAGCCCGGCTAAAATTCATTTGGTTCATTTGTTTATAAAAAAATGCAAAAAAAAACCGTTAAAAATAGCCATTTTTTGAAATGTTGTTAATTATTGCAAAATAATTTTTTTATCAGTTTCTGTCATTGCAAAACATAGGTTTTTTAATTCTTAATTAAATGAGAGTTAGAACCTGCATGATGTTAGCATGAATTGGATAATTTTTTGCTAAGATAATTGAGTTTTACTGATTTAAGAGCCCTAATCTAGTAGGCTATATCTTTTTTATTTATAAATATTTTAGGTATTACAAACCGTCTTTTGCTTTTTCAAGACTTATTTTTTACTAATTTAGATAAACGACATAAAAACAAAAAATATTAAGTCCTTCGTTTTGAGCCTTAAAAAAGGTACTTTTTTGTTAATAAACAATTGGAGCCAGAGCACCCCCTGCATAAGTTAAGAATTTTAAACCAAGAAATATGGAAAGCTGGCTTCAAAACATATATTTAAAAAAAAGGAGTTATTTTATTTATTTAAATTCCAGATTCCTTAAAATTTGCAATGAACATTTAAAAATAAAAAAATATATTAATTTTCAATTTTTTTCAAAAGCATACCTTAAAAAAATCCTAAAAATTTGGTTCTTTGATTATAACTCGAAACTAAAACTAAATTAAAGGTCCTGTAAAAATACAAAGTTCATGTCCCATAAAAGTTTGTGTATCGTTAATAGTTTTTAAGAAATTGACGCTTTAAATTTAAAAAGATCGTTGCTACCTGAAATTATGCCTTTTCTTGATTATTTGCTGTTTAACCTCCAATTTTTACTTCAGATTTGTGTTCAGCGGAAAAATACTCCAGATAATTCTATACCCACGCCATGCACACACCACTTTTTTGTGGGCCTGTGTAATCAATTAAACTTAATTTTACTTATCTTTAAATTTTTTATCTGCAAGCCCATTAGACGACATATCAATTAATAAATCAGAAGGCACTTTAGAAATCGAAAAGCCAGATTGGTGTTTATGAATCCTTCATTTAAAATGGTATTGGCGAGAGATCAAATAATATATCTGAAACTGAAACAGAAATTTTAGCTTTAGATTTATTAATTGATATGTCGTCTAGGGTAGGGTGATAGAGTTTCAGATAAAACATTTAAAAATAAATAAAATTAAGTTTAATTGATTACACAGGCCCACAAAAAAAGTGGTGTGTGCTGGGTGTGGGTATAGGATTTTCTGGAGTATCTTTCAAATCTGAAATAAAAAATGGAGATAAAACAGCAAATAATCAAGAAAAGGCATAATTTCAGATATTAACGATTTTTTTAAATGTAAAGCGTCAGTATCTTAAAAACTATTAACGATACACAAAACTTTCTAGGATATTATTTTCCAAAAAAATAAAATAAAAATACGACAATAAAGTAAGATTAGGAGCATTCTTTTTATTTTGTTTTCTTTGTCAATGTACATTCTTTTTTTTTTGTTTAATTTAAAATGATGTGAAACTAGATTATTTGTATTCGATAAAATTTAGAACGAAGAGTACAGTATTGGGTTTAAGGCGATTCGTCTAATTGGATTAGATTTTTTCGATGTACCCCAACTCTTATAAAAAAAAATCTATGATTTGGAAGCAGACAACTAGTCTGCGATACAGCCCACTGGCTGTTTTAACAGTAACAACTCGCATATGGTTAACCAATTGGCCAGTTTAAAGATTTACTATTCCCTTAATAAAAACTAAATTTATTTAATTTACTTTCTTAATATGATAAGTTTCTTTTAAACGCTATTATTGAGTATAACAAAAATCTATTAAATAACGTTTCAGATAAATATGTTTAAAGTAAGTAGAAATAAAATAAATAAAATGTTTAAAAATAAATAAGCATGTATTTAATGAATATTTTTAAAATATAGGTTGGCAAAAGCTAAGTAAGCCTAATCGAAGAATAAAGAAAATCGAATTTAATGCGATCGTAGCCTGTTTGTATAATATTCACATATTTTAAATATGATTTAAAAAATTACAATAAAAAGAAACAGCTGGCCAAAGGCCTACTAAAAATATTGCTTAATATTTATAGGAATAAAAATGCTGTTTAAGTAACTTTTTCTATTATTTTCCAATTTCTGTATCTGATAAAATCCACAGACACACAGGAAGACCACAGTTTAAAGCAATTCGTCCAATCGGATTCGATGTTTTTAATGTACCCCAACTCTAATAAAAAATTCATGATTTGAAAGGAGACAACTGGTCTGCGATACAGACCTCTGGCTGTTTTAACAGAAACAACTCCTATATGGTTGACCAATCGGCCATTTTAAAGAAGATTTACTATCCCTTCAATGAAAAATAAATAATTTTGTTTTCCTTTCTTAATAGGATAAGTCTACTTCAAACGCTGTGGAGTTTACCCGGTCATAACTTTGCATAACTTTCTAAAAAGCAGAAAATTTACATGAACGTTAGGGATACCTACCATTATAATAAAAATATGAAAAGTCACCATTGATCCCATGTGTACAAGGTCAAATTTCGCGAAAGTATTTTGGAATTTAAATAAATAAAATAAGTCCCTTTTTTCAAACACATTTGTTTTAAAGCCAGCTTTCCATATTTCTTGTTTTAAAATTCTTAACTTATGCAGGGGCCGCTCCGGCTCCAATTGTTTATTAACAAAAAGGTACCTTTTTTCAAGGTTCAAAACGAAGGACTTAATATTATTTTTTTTATTTCGTTGATGTAAATTAGTAAAACATAAGTCTGGAAAAAGCAAAAGACAGTTTGTAATACCTAAAATATTTATAAACAAAAAAGATATAGCCTACTAGATTAGGGCTCTAAAATCAGTAAAACATGATTATCTTAGCAAAAACTTATCCGATCATGCTTTAGAACCTCTCATTTAATTAAATATTTAAAAACCTATGTTTTGCAATGACAGAAATGGATAAAAACATATATTTGCAATAATTATCAACATTTCAAAAAATGGCTATTTTTAACGGTTTTTTTTGCATTTCTTCAGAAATAAATGAACCAAATCAATTTTAGCCGGGCTCAAATTATAGGTTTTTTTAATACCTAAAAAAACATTTTAAACGTATTTCTCTAAAATTAACAATGGTGCTTGCAGAAGCGAAAAACACGTTTTTAGCACTTTTAACCCTCCATCCCGCACCCCTGCAAACTTTTTTCGGGTCTAAAACTATATAGTCATATTCAGGTAATCACCCTCTACAACTTCTAACACCTTTCAACCTGTTACAAATTAAAGTCATGAAAATTACCTACAGACTGGGCTAATATTTTAAATTATGAAAATTAGCCAATTTAAAAAAAACAACAGTTTTTAAAAACAATATGTTCTTTTCCTTAAATGATAGTAAACAAAATCTGCTTTAAATCTCCACGTTTAATTAAACAATTCTTTAATTCATATTTTCTAAACAAACAAAAAGTTTTTTCTATTATTTATACTTTATCCTAAACCCAACATTATAAAACTGCTTTTTTATTTTATAAACAGTTTTAATATAGACTAAAGTCTCTTGTATAAAATCTTTACTTTTAGCTAAATAGTATTTAACATACTTTATTTAAAATAAAATTATGTTAAATTTAATAGTTAGTTAGACACAATTTATAGTAACTATTTTAAAAGCGAGAAGAATAACAAAAATTAATTTAGTTGTTTGTTACAAATTCTCTACACAACATATTTCTTATTGTTAAGAAAAAGCAGAAAGGTTATTTAGGTTATTTGCACATTTTCTTAATAGTACTGGAAATAAAGCTAAAACTAACACTAATATTTTTTGAGTTGTTCGCGGTTGAAAGTAACAGTTTTTTCACGAAAAAACCGACGAATCAAAGACAATTGTAGTTATCACTATAGACACATAGAACAATGTTGAATTTTTGGTAATAGGTTTGGACGCTAGCTTCCTGGAATTACCTGAGCGAGCATCCATGAGGAGAATATACGTACACATACTGCTGTATAAACGAACACTGTTGCCAAAACTATAAAATTAGTAACAGTAAGAGTAGAGAAAGTATACCGATTCAACGGCATCTCAATCCGGATCATTTAAAATAACCCAACACCTGCATTTAGTAGTTTAGTACCATCCTCAACAGTTCTACGTTACAAACTTAAATTCGTATTCCGAGATGGCACTTTTGGCGAAACTCCAGACTGGCATGCATTGATCAGCAAATGCAGTTCCACCATTTCAGAAGATTGTAATAATTATCTACTTATTTTTATATCTATGGTATGTACTTTAACCTTGGTTAAAATGTTGTATAAGTTAAGTAAAAGTCAATGTACATTATGGTTTAATAAATAAATTTGTATACAAATATTGCTATTTTATTTCAAATTTATCAATTGTGAGCTTTACGTTCTAGAGATCCAAGTCGTAAGGCGGGACCTCCAGCGCCCTCAACGTGCATCTCCGTAAGCTTTGCGCTCTGGAGCTCCAGGGACCCCCGGTCGTAAGGTATAGGCTGCGTCTGCGCTCTGCTCTTAAGCCCCGCACTTAAGCCCTCCGCTTAGGCCTGGTGCTTAAGCGCGAAGGCCGCAACGATCAACTTACTATAGGATCTATAGTAAATTGATATATTGTATATTGATCTATATATACTATAAGATCGACACCTAAAATTTAATCGGTGTTTAGAGTAATCTTTTGCTAGTTATTAATCCAAATATTTGATAGCAAAAATCGATTAAAAATTGCCTGTTTTTTTACAATTTATTTGGGAAAAGCATTGCTTTTCGTTTTTTGCAAATTTGAAAAAATCACCCCTATTTAGGGGTTGGAAAATTGCCAAATCTGAAGAATTGCAAAAATAGCAGAGGTATTAAAAGTTATTCTCACTGCAATTTTTGTTTTAAATAGACCTCGAAAAAATTAAATAATACGTTTCCATCCCTGCGAAGGTTGTACACCAACCCCCAAGGACTATGTGGGGGTACAATCATCCCCTGAAATATATAAACTAATGTGGAACTTCAAAAATTGCAAAAAAA